>WOVY01006918.1:0-10082 GCA_013436015.1 Rhipicephalus annulatus
GCCGAATATGATTGCACGAGGCATACACTGCTTGCTGACTACGCGCAGCTCTTATAGCTCCGTTCATAGATGTCCATAGACGTGCGTGTTTTGCAATGGCCTCGGTCGTTGTCGTTCTTTCGGTTTGTACTTTGTTCCCCGGAGCTCGCAGTGACACTTTTGCTTGGGCCGGTTCGTGTATTCTAGAACACTTAGCGGAGCAGCGCGAAAAGGACAAGGACAGTGGCCGGCCTGCACTACTCTTTGTGTCCGTTGGCACTGCCCCGTTAAGTGTTCTCGAAGCTCGCTTACTTATGTGCATGCCAGGGTGTGTTGAGATTGTGGTCGTGGTATTGCCATAGTGTGTACGTCAAAAGCGCTTAATTCACGCGTGTAAATGTACAGCCTCCTATTCAAGCTTTGTATGCTTGTGAAGCCTTAGGCTTAGCTTTCGTCATGCCGACCAGCTCAAACTTGTCCGAACTGGTAAAATAGAACCAGAAAAAAAGCTGACATCAGATGAGACCCACAAGACGTAATGGTGGACGAAAGAACAATAATGGTAACAAAAAAGAAACAACCGGAAGCTGGAGATGAGCCCATATATATGGTTCATGACAAAGAACACGTTTTCACTGGCTTGCTGTTCTTATCGCATAGCGTGGTCCTGGAGTTCCGAGTGAAGTGTACCAAGTGCTGCACTCATTGATCAGTAAGATACGCTTATATATTTAAATGGTTATTTCATACAATATGACTTATGTAAAACCTCCCTGCCGTTGGGGACGCTCCGTAAACAAGCGTGTGCCTGCCTGGTCGGGGGACGTCTTTCCCTGTAGAACAGCGGGTGTCTCTCGGAAGGATTCGAACCAGCTACCCACCGTCATCGAAACTACCGGCTACTGGGTCACCGGTGTGGTGTGATGCGCTTACCAGTTGTTGAGACTGTGCACCTCGATGGGGAATCGTAGGGGACAACGTATACTATCTACGTGACGTCAGAGATCAGCCTGTTCACCGTGGCATGGTTGTTAGAACACGGCGCCAGAGTGTTGAGCTAACCCATAGCACAACCCGACGATATTTTGCGTGTATCTTGCAGACGTGTGAAGTCGACTCGCCTGTGCTATCGTTTGATTGCGAGTGCGAGCGTCTGAGTCAAACTAAAACGATGAGTCCTTCTCAAATCGACAATCCCACTTGGTCCACTCGACTCACCTATATCGCGTTCGTGTGGACGCAACTTACGATGCGGATCACTCGTCTGAAACGATCAATGCAAGCCATTTTTTTGAAGTCGACACGCACAGAGACAGGTCGTTCAGTCGTCCGAACCTTTACTCAAGTGCGCGAGCGGTGACTATTCTGTGCGTCAGCACCATATGAAGGAGCTTAGTTTAATGAAGTACCCCCGTATTCACAAACGCTCCTCGACTCGACTTTCGCCCTTCACTTGACAGAGCTGAGCACTTCGCCGCTGCTCGGCCGAAAATGGCGCTGCACTACTCAAAAATCAAAGCAGATTATCGCTGATATGCAGTGACTTCCCTGCCTAGAGACGGCGCTCCCATCGGCTCTCTCGAGTGAAGGTGTAGCTTTGAGTGAAGGGACGTTCTAGAATACGGGGGGGGGGGGGGTAATCTCTTACCAGCACACTTCAGACGGACCACGTTTTCCGGCATATGGTACGAGTGGGAGAGTGTGGCGTATACATCTATAAATGTTACTTTTTCGATTTCTTGCTACAGTGCCCATCCTTGGAATGTACAGCCGTGGCTACGTCTGTGTATAGCGCGAGCAGCCGGTTTTAGCTCTCCGAGGCGAAACCTTGTGGCAGTTTTGGTCTCTGAAGTGATATCAGGAGCATGCGCGGCCTATAGTTGTCAGGCTGGCAACGTGAGAGCCCGATGCTGCCTCAAGGTTTCGCCCCGCAGAGCAAAAACCGGCTGCTCACAGGCTCTACACAGACGTGGCAGTGGCTCTACAGCACGAGCAGAATTATGGGCCCACTCAGTCTATCTGTTCTTCTGAAGTGGGCTAATATGGGGTGACGTCTTTAAGGAGCACCCTGTCAGACGACGGCGCCAACTGAGCGAGCTTTATACTCATGACCTTACCGTCGCCCTGTTTGCAACTCGGCTCCGTCGTATGGCGCTGACGCACAGACAAGTCACCTCTCGCGAAGGCCAGTCGAAGATTTGGGCGGCTGTACGTTTTTATTCAGAACTATAGTCTTACTTATGCCAAGACAGCAAGAGCTAAACAAAAAACAAGAATGTGCGCAGTAAACAACTTTTCTTCTTCAGAGGGTGACCAAAGGTCCAGCTGCTTAGGGAAGAAGGGGTTCATCAGCACCATCTTCGAAAAGCACGACGAGGTTCGGGGCCTGGCCCTTGAGGTGTTTGCGAGGGCGCTCACATGACATGACGCACGCCCCTTCCACTCTACACACTCCCACATCTCGGCGCCGCAGTGTGAGCACGAGAAAAGGGAGTTTCGAGTTGGCCCGTTCACCCTGCGGTGTGACTATACCTCCTCGCAGACTTGTTTATAATCTACGCGGTCGGGGCTGTATATATAGTGACGGGGTTGCGTGCGCGACGAAACGGAAGAGCGAAGCGGGCCCTCGTCGGGCGTGACGCAACTTCCTGTTATTCATACCTCGCGTTGGCGCGCCGTTCGGTTTATATACGTGTGCAAGCAATCGCGCGTGAAGAATTGCGTCGGGCCGCTATGGGCTTAGCGCGAAACTGTTGATACCTATAGGAAGCGACGGAACTAGCACGTCTACATGTCTGCTATCTTTTTCTTTCGTTTAATTGTGGAATCTTTCAATCTTTTCGCGGTCATGCTTGCGGGCCCCCCCGTGAAGGTTAAAAGGAGTCCGGTTTCGAGGGCACGGAGGAAGTGTGGACCTACGCGAGGTTTGTTTCTTCGATGAATGTGTCCGATGGGGCTAGATCACCGACCCGTGGTTCTCTTTCTCCCGTGACGATGGATAGCGGCCCACGGCTCGGGGGTTGGTGTACACTGTTGTCGATGACGTAAAACATGGAGAAAACGAGGGAGAGTACGACATTGAGAAAGAGCCTGCACCCAGGCATGTCCGCTTACTCATACACAGGGAAACTAACTTCGAGGCGAAAAGAAAACAGAGCCCTCGCAGCGAGTGCGTGCAAATAGAGGGGTACGCAAAAAGAAAAAGAAAGCAAGAAACCCGTAAGTGGTCTTGCTGTTAACTACCTGCTTATACATGGCGTCGCTGCGTAGTGAAGATAAGGACCCGTATTTTGTGAGGAATTCCTTCCTCTCAATTCTGTTATTTTAAGACAATCCACTGTTCGCTGCCAGCCGATCGCATAGGCAATTCACGCCGGCCCCTCCCCTTCATCATATCAAATTTAGCAATACAAGTAACCAGTTATGAAATTGTAGTTGCCCCACTGCCTGCATAACAAAGAAGTGGACAATTAGCGGGCGTACTACCAGCCGTACAACGAAAGAAAGAAAAAGTTTCGTCGCTTTATGGCCAATGTGCGACCCTGCAATTCTTAGCTCCCTGGAGTTGCGCAGGCACGGCCGACTACTTATGTGCGGCGATGGCATTGGGACCAGTCGCTTGTTAAGGGAATCCCCACGGTTATTCCTGCGAGCGTATCCGCTGTGACCTACATGTATGCCGGCTTTCACAGCTGGCAGGAATGCGACGCAACTTAACGCTGCGGTACCTGTGACGAATGGTTGCTCAATTATTGATCCATCTCGTAATAACCAGGTTAGCCCTTGTAGAGGTTTCTTAGGGTGTAGACACGTGTCTGTAAAATTGTAGAGGTTTGCTATAAATACACCAAAGGGAACTTTGGCGCTACTGGGAGCTGCATGCAACGCACGGTGCTCGGCCCGCATGGGAATGATGGGTAGCACACCCATTTGTCTTCGTACTTTCGGCTCGGCTTGGCTTCACGTGGCTTTCACCACCTTGACTTTTCAGGCTTATCGATTCAAATCGGGTCACTAAGATGACAATAGCCCGTTATTTTATTTGAAATGAAACAGAAACACAGCCGAATGAACCAATCCGCAAATGCGATTGAAGCCAGCAAGTACGAAGACAATAAGGAAGACTAGGCAAATATGTGTACTACCTATCATTCCCATGGTGTCTGAATGATCGCTGCGCCAGAGTACCTCTAGTTAATTTTAGGAAACTCTAGTGTAAACCCTACGCACTTCGACGGTTGCGGGCACGTCCAATTAGAAGCACACTCATTAGTCGTGAAGAAGCACACTCATTAGTCTTAGAATACAATGACCCGTTTACGTGAAGTCATGTCTACACTGGCAGCAGTCGCGAGTAGCTGAGTGCTGACGGATTTACGACTTTCATATGTTAATTTGAGAATTGCACCCTGCCCCCGTCTCAAACCAATCAAGTTTAGTCGTCGCGAAGCAGCGTTGCACACTTCAGAACAATGTGTTGTCATTAATGCCGCGTCACGCGTTTGGCGGGTGACAAGCTTGACAACAACAACAACAACAACAACAACGACGACGACGACGACGACGACAACGACAACAACAACAACAAAGACGACGACGACGACGACGACAACAACAAATCAACAACAAAACAACAACAACAAATCAACAACAAACCACCACCACCACCACCACCATCAATAACAACAACATTAATATGTGGGCTTTTATGTTTGCGAGGCAGGCCGTCTTGGTCAATCGATCAATCAATCATACTGTCGAACGGTGCCTGGGATGAGACCCTTTTTGCCGTTCACAAGCCTTCTGCTCTCCGTAAAGCTGTTTCGACGCAAAAATTAATTTCCCGGCGACTTCGCCGCGACCCGTTCGTGCCGTCGCATCCATCCACGGCTCGTCACAGTCGCCGACCGGGAGCGGCTGCGCCGTCCTTGACACAGGTCGCCCACGGAGTCCTGCCTCAGCAGCGTCGGTGTGCGTGCCTGTATATATGCCCGAGTGTGCACAAGTCTCTTCGTACCCACTTATGTACCGTTTACACTCACACAATAGCTGCAGCCTTTCCGCAGTAGAAAGGGAAAGAGAACTCTGAGAGCGAACTTGCGAAATTAACCCGTACCACCAAAGACATGTACAAAACTAGCTGATTTTTAATCGATAAAGGTGCTTTTCTTTGGCAGCTTCTTTTTAATGCAGCTTTTTGATGGTAGTGACGAGTCACACTATAAAAGAAGTACCTCATTAAATAAGGCTCTGCTGGTACTTTAGCATTAGTTCGTGTGTTTGCTCACGCGTTTTTCGTCTCGTCTTTCGTGGTGGCTAATTTCGCAAATGTCGCAACAGCTTTCCCAGACACAAATAACCTATTAAAGAGATAGTAATCTCTAGCCATGTCCCACTTCTAGCAGAGAACGGAGCACTAGTCTTCTGATAATTCGTTTACTCGTTCGTATGTACGTGCGTCTAACGCTAGTTAGCGTGCCCACTTGTAGTCCTTAACTCTGCTGCCAACTTCCACAGCAGCTTTGGCTCGTTTAAACAGCAGTGTGCACTCGTGCACATACATGCCGCGTCATCTATGCAATCAGTTCAGTTCCTTAAAAATAGCTAGATCAATGATGTTCTGCTTGCGTGTCTCTTACGGCTGTTTCATACAATGTCTTGTTGAGTAAATTACAGCCGAGTGTCGTGCGTTATCTTCTGAAGAAATGGCGATAGTCATGCCTGCAAACCTTCTCGAAAGAATATCCGGCAGCATTTCGCATCCCGTTTTCAAAGCCGAACACCAGTAGCAGCAGCAGAAAACAGCAAGATAAGATAAACAAAAACAACAACTATGTCTGCTTCTATTTAGTCGTACTACTGCCGCTGCTAATGATACTTCAATTGCGTACGACTACTATTACTGCACCAATATTAGCGCCACGTGCCACCATCTTTACTACTGCCATTACGCACCACTACACTTAGTACTGCCGTACTAGGTGTTTATTTATTTATTTAGCAATACTGCAGACTACCGTGTGGCCCATGCAGGAGGGGCTATACAATGATTACAAAATAATTAAAAAAATCGCAAACACAGTGAACAACCAAAAATAAGAGCAATAAGAAAAAGGAAACGCAAAAGAAACATCGATTACAATGACGGCACACAATACACGTTTTCCAGTTCGCGTACAAAGTACACCTTGTACACCTAGTACTACTGTACACCTAGTACTACTGTACTAGGTGTACTTCTAATAGGTCTCACTATCCCTGCAAAACACTACTGTGCACCATATTTAGTGTACGACGATCGCTACTACCACTAATACTACTACCACCACCAATGCGTAATACTTCCCTACTATTAGTACTACTAGTACCTACAATATATCACCACTAACCACTGCCAACGACAACTTATGACTTACTGCTATATCTGCAGCAATGGTGATAGTGAACAACATATTTGCACAGCGCGAGACTACGAGTAGTTACGACGTAACTATACAAGAAGAGACAACGCTTTGCAAATATGTTGATTCCCAATCACCTACTAGCCCGAGCATCTGTCCCATGAGCTACTGAACAGCTGTGTCTTGTGACGGTTCCGCATCCGGGCCGCATTTTTCAATGGTTCTCGTGTGCTTACTCTTCTTCACTTCGTTGAACGTACGGATATTACGCGACTCTAAACGGTATACGTCGCTCTGTGCCTCCCTCGAAACGCGCCAGCGCGACCTCGTCGTTCCGGGACGAGCGCACACGCAACGGGCCGTTTCTTCTTTAGCCGCCGTCAACGGAACGCATAGTCGGCGACGTCCCACACCGTCGCACGCACCGCTGGCACTGTTAGGGACCGGCGCCAGGTCTGACAATGGATCGGCGTTCCTTTTGATGTTCCTTTTGAGTCGCCAAACGGGTGGGCGGCCGGTGTCCGCCATGTATTGTTCCCACCTGGCCGGAGGGTGCGGCGTCCTGCCGCCGCGGCGCCGTGAGCAGTTCGGGAGACCACCGGTGCAGCTTCTTCTTTGGAAGATGACGGCGGCGGCGGCGGCCGGGAATCGTCCCGCTAATTGAACGAGTCGTTCGGCACCCTTTGAAGCTTGTTTACGGCGGCCCTTTCGATGGATGCAGTCATCAACTCCAGACCCCTCGCCCAGCGACACACCTTGACGGGGGGGGAGCCGCGTTCGTGCCACATGGCCGTGCGGTGACCACGCTTCAGTTTTGAACGTTCGCGTGGACCGTGCGTGCTCGTCACCCTCGCGGGTAATGTGTGGTCCGTGATTGGACGGTGCCATCTGTACGCGGTCCCCGATCTAGGGATCTGGGGAGGACAGACCCTTTATAATGAGCCCCCACGGCTCATTCGGGGTGCTTTTTCGAGTGGAGAACTCGCCATGTACGAAGAACGCCACTATATATCTAAACTTTCTTATTGACCTCTCTCTAATGTAAATAAACGTCTGTTCTCTGTTTTCCCATATAAGCATTGCTTCTCGCTATAAGGGACGAGTCCGATGGGAGCCAGCTACCAACGACGAGACCCACAGGACCCAGACCACAACAACTGGATGGCAGCGGTGGGATCGAGCTCATCGACCAGGAGGCAATGCTGAGACCTGCTGTCTGGAGGACCTAGAGTCGGACAAAACTGCTTCGTGGCATCTCTGACAACACGGGAAGGAACGCGTCCGAATTCATGACTGCATAGGGTGAGTGCACTGCTTTTCTTTGCTGAGATATCACCAGGCTTTGCGTAGGATTGTAAACAAAGCAGTGATTGGTAACGGTTGACGGAAGTATTGATAGTACGTCAAAGTTGTTTAGTTAAAAGAGTTAGCAGCACCAAGGACCGCCATGAATTTGAAGGGACTAAAAAAGCCAGAGTTGTTAGAGTTGGCCCGAGAGCTGGGCCAGGTAATTGCCGAGACGAAAAGAAAGCAGGAGATCATTGACGCCATCGAGAAGATCGGGGCAGATGACGATGAGCTGAGCGAATGCTTGGAGGCTATTACGCAAAGGAAAGAGGAGCAGAGGCTCCGTGAGGAAAAAGAGGAGCAGAGGCTCCGGGAGGAAAAAGAGGAACAGAGACGTCGTGAGGAGAAAGAGGAAAGAGAACGTATCGATCGTATGGAAATGAAACGCCTAGAAATTGAACTAGCAAAGGCTCAATCAATGAACGGAGCTAGCGCAGTGGCACGAGAAAGAGAGCGCCGAATGACAGATTTGATGCCATCCTACGCGGTAGGAGGGGACATGGGTCTTTTTCTGGTGCACTTTGAGCGCACGTGCGAGAGGGAAAATTTTGCTAAAAAACACGTGGCCCCAGCGCTTGCTTACGCTGCTGCCGTGTGAAGTAGCTGACATTATAGCCCGTATGGGTAAAGAAGACGCAGACGACTATGACAGAGTCAAAGCGAGTCTGCTCAAAAAGTACAGACTGTCAGCGGAGGCGTTCAGGCGAAAATTTCGTGAGATCGAGAAAGCCAAAGACGAGTCATACCCAGAGTTTGCGTACACCTTAAAGGTAAATCTGGAGGAATGGCTTAGAGAGGAGGGTGCGCTTGGCGACGCGGAAAAGACTCTGCAGTGTTTTGCGTTGGAACAATTCTTTCGGCGTCTACCTGAAAACATTAGGTACTGGGTTCAGGATAGACAAGGAGTAGATACTATCACGAGAGCGGCAGAGCTCGCAGAGGAGTACGTAAATCGCCGTGCCCTCGAAGGCAAGGATGTCCCTAGGAGGGAGATTAGTAAATATCGGGCCGACAAGCCTCCGCGATGGACAAAGTCGGGTCGGTATATGCCGAAGGAGGGTTTAGACTCCAAAGGAAGCGGTGATGAGAAAAACAAGAGAAAGGAAGAAGCACCCGAGAAAAGGGCGGAAGGGCAACAGAAAAAGGCGTTCGAGGCCAAGAAGCCGATAGTTTGCTATAACTGCCAACAGACGGGGCATATTTCTTTGGGTTGTAAGAACCCGAAAGTTGTGTTAATGTCACTCTGTAGTAATGACGAAAACATGAAATTGCTAGAACCATACATCCGAGACCTAGTCGTGAATGGCCAACCGTGCCGCGTGCTCCGCGATTCGGCCGCCACTATGGATGTAGTGCACCCGTCCTATGTCGAGGAGAGTCAGTTTACAGGAGAATGCGCGTGGATAAGACAAGCAGTAGAGACAAACAGTGCATGTCTCCCAGTAGCAAGAGTCCGCATCGAAGGCCCTTTCGGTGTTCTAGACACTGAAGCTGCCGTTTCGGCACATCTCCCAGTGCAATACCCGTATTTGTTCTCAAATAAATCAGAGTACTTGCTGCGACAAAAAGGAATTGGGTTCAGTGAGGGTATCGTACAGGCCTTAACTCGATCCAAAGCAAGGGAGCTCGCCGCTCAGACAGTTTGTAAAGATCCGGTGGCAGACGAAACAGCTTCAGCGGCAGAGCCTTCTTTACCTGGCACGAAACTGGACCGCCCTATAATGGAGCCTCAAAACACAATATCTAAAGAAAGATGTAAGAAACCGGATGAATCCGAGGCATCTCGAGAAGTAGAATGCACTATAAAGCTGTTAAATGTAAGTCCTACAGAACTGATAGTGGAACAGGAAAATGACTCCACTCTCCGTAACTTAACGCCAGACGCGAAGGAAGGGGTGGCTAAGCAAAACATTCAGTTCACCAAGAAGGGGGGCGTCTTGTACAGAAAGTACACATCGAAAAGGAGTTCGGTTTAATCAGCTAGTCGTACCGTATCCTTTCCGCGAGGAGCTGCTGCACCTGGTCCACGGAGGTTTGTGGTCAGGGCATCTCGGCATCAAAAAACAAAAGAATGTTTGTTACGGGAGTTTTTACTGGCCCGGCTGCTTTCGGGAGGTGGAGGCATTTGTAAGAAGCTGCGACACGTGCCAACGCGTTTGGCAAGCCAGGGATAAGGCTAAAGCACCTATGAGCTGGTCCCCATTATCACAGAACCGTTTCGCAGGCTAGTTATAGACACAGTGGGTCCACTTCCTGTACGCAGTCCGGGTACCGGCACATACTCACAGTGCTCTGCCCGGCCACGAAATTCCCGGAAGCAGTACCGTTAAAGGAAGCTCAGCTCGGAGGAGGTAG
>WOVY01006919.1:0-91015 GCA_013436015.1 Rhipicephalus annulatus
CGAGGGTCTCGTACTGGCAGACTTAGTGTCTTTAGGTTGTATACGAGGAACTGCTGGTCAGCTGCCCACTCTAATACGTTTACTTGCTACGTGACGCCGAAGAGGCTCAAACGATTGTGCCATACTCACCGCCAACCTACTGGTGGAGCTGCTCACACTCCACGTTAAAATTCACATATAAACCCAATAAAGTGGCTGAGGGATGGCTGTCTTGGTAGCTCAAGTGGTAGGGCAGCGAACGCGTCATTCGAAGGTTGCTGGTTCGCATCCTGCCCAAGGCAAGTTATCTTTTCACCCACTTTTTGTCTTTGTTACATTATAGTTTCGGTCTAATATCTTCCCCCATATTTTCCTTGGCATTATTGTCTGTTAGATCTCGGTATTATTGTGTAAAACACGGAAAAACGAGCCCTTAGGTATACACTTCTTTTCTTAATTCATTAACGAGGGTCTCGTACTGGCAGATTTGTGCATTCAGGGTTGTATACGAGAGACTACTGGTCAGCTTCCCACTCGTAATAAGTTCACGTGCTACGTGATGCCAAACAGGCTCAAAAGAGTGTGCCACACTCGCCACCAAGGCTACTGGTGGTGCTGATTGACACTCCACGTTAAAATTTACATATAAACCCAGTAAAGTGGCTGAGGGGATGGCTGTCTTGGTAGCTCATGTGGTAGGGCATCGAACGCGTCATTTGAAGGTTGCAGGTTCGGATCCTCCTCATGGCAAGTTGTCCTGTCACCCACTTTTCGTCTTTGTTACATTATAATTCGGTCTAATATCTTCCCCATAATTCCTTAACATTATTGTCAGTTAGATTTCGGTAATATTGTGTAAAACAGGGAAAAACGAGTACTTAGGTATACACTTCTTTCCTTAATTCATTAACGAGGGTCTCGTACTGGCAGACTTAGTGCCTTTAGTTTGTATACGAGGGACTCCTGGTCAGCTGTTCACTCGTAATAGGTTCATGTGCTACTTGACGCCAAACAGGCTCAAAAGAGTGTGCCACACTCGCCGCCATGGCTACTGGTGGCGCTGACTGACACTCCTCGTTAAAATTCACATATAAACCAATAAAATGGCTGAGTGGATGGCTGTCGTGGTAGCTCAAGTAAATAGAGCATCGAACGCGTCATTTGAACGTTGCATGTTCGGATCCTGCCCACGCAAGTTATCTTTTCACCCACTTTTCTTCTTCGTTACATTACGATTTGGTCTTTTATCTTCCCCGATACTTTCCTTGCTATTATTGTCTGTTAGATCTCAGTAATATTGTGTAAAACACGTGGCAACGAGCCCTTAGGTATACACTTCTTTCCTTAATTCATTAACGAGGGTCTCGTACTGGAAGACTTAGTGCCTTTAGGTTGTATACGAGGGACTACTTGTCAGCTGCCCACTCGTAATAAGTTCACGTGCTACGTGACGCCAAACAGGCTCAAAAGAGTGTGCCACACTCGCCGCCATGGCTACTGGTGGCGCTGACTGACACTCCACGTTAAAATTCACATATAAACCCAATAAAATGGCCGAGTGGATGGCTATCTTGGTAGCTGAAGTGGTAGAGCATAGAACGCGTCATTCGAAGGTTGCAGGTTCGGATCCTGCCCACGGCATGTTATCTTTTCACCCACTTTTCGTCTTTGTTACATTATAGTTCGGTCTAATAGCTCCCCCCATATTTCCTTGGCATTATTGTCTGTTAGATCTCAGTATTATTGTGTAAAACACGGAAAAACGAGCCCTTAGGTATACACTTCTTTTTTTAATTCATTAACGAGGGTCTCGTACTGGCAGATTTGTGCATTTAGGTTGTATACGAGAGACTACAGGTCAGCTTCCCACTCGTAATAAGTTCAAATGCTACGTGATGCCAAACAGGCTCAAAACGGTGTGCCACACTCGCCGCCAAGGCTACTTGTGGTGCTGGTTGACACTCCACGTTAAAATTCTCATATACACCCAATAAAAAAGCTGAGGGGATGGCTGTCTTGGTAGCTCAAGTGGTAGAGCATAGAACGCGTCATTCGAAGGTTGCAGGTTCGGATCCTGCCCACGGCAGTTATCTTTGACCCACTTTTCTTCTTTGCTACATTACAATTCGGTCTTATATCTTCCCCTATACTTTCCTTGGCATTATTGTGTGTTAGGTCTCGGTAATATTGTGTAAAACATGGAAAAACGAGCCCTTAAGTATACACTTCTTTCCTTAATTCATTAACGAGGGTCTCGTACTGGCAGACTTAGTGCCTTTAGGTTGTATACGAGGGACTACTGGTCAGCTGCCCACTCGTAATAGGTTCACGTGCTACGTGACGCCAAACAGGCTCAAAAGAGTGTGCCACACTCGCTGCCATGGCTACTGGTGGCGCTGACTGACACTCCTCGTTAAAATTAGCATATAAACCCAATAAAGTGGCTGGGGGGGTGGCTGTCGTGGTATTTCAATTGGTAGAGCGTCTAACGCGTCATTCGAAGGCAGCAGTTTCGGAACCTGCCCTCGGCAAGTTATCTTTTCACCCACATTTCTTCTTTGATACATTACAATTTGGTCTAATATGTTCCCCTATACTTTCCCTGGCATTATTGTCTGTTAGATCTCGGTAATATTGTGTAAACACGGAAAAGCTAGCTTTTAGGTATACACTTCTTTCCTTAATTCATTAACCAGGGTGTCGTACTGGCAGACTTAGCTCTTTTGGTTATATACGAGGGACTACTGGTCAGCTGCCTACTCGTAAAAAGTTCATGTGCTACGTGACGCTGAACAGGCTCAAAAGTGTGTGCCACACTCACCACCAAGGCTACTGGTGACGCTGACTGACACTCCACATTAAAATTCACATATGAACCCAATAATGTTGCAGGGGGGATGGCTGTCATGGTAGCTCAAGTGGTAGAGCATCAAACGCGTCATTCAATAGTTGCAGGTTCAGATCCTGTCCACCGCAAGTTATCTTTTACCCACTTTACTTCTTTGATACATTACAATTTGGTATAATATGTTCCCCTATACTTTCGCTGGCATTATTGTCGGTTAGATCTCGGTAATATTGTGTAAACACGGAAAAGCTAGCTTTTAAGTATACACTTCTTTCCTTAATTCATTCACGAGGGTCTCGTACTGGCAGACATAGTGCCTTTAGGTTGTATACGAGGGACAACTAGTCAGCTACCCACTCGTAATAAGTTCACGTGCTACGTGACGCCAAACAAGCTCAAAAGAGTGTGCCACACTCGCCACCGAGGCTACTGGTGGCACTGACTGACACTCCACGTTAAAATTTATATATAAACTCAATAAAGTGGCTGGGGGCTGGCTGTCGTGGTAGCTCAAGTGGAAGAGCATCGAACGCGTCATTCGAAGGTTGCAGGTTCGGATCTTGCCCACGGCAAGTTATCTTTTTAACCACTTGTCTTCTTTGTTACATTACAATTCGGTCTAATATCTTCCCCTATACTTTTCGTGGCACTATTGTCTGTTAGATCTCGGTATTGCTGTGTAAAACACGGAAAAACGAGCCCTTTAGTATACAATTCTTGCCTTAAATCTTTAACGACGGTCTCGTACTGGCAGACTTAGTGCTTTTAGATTATATACGAGCACTACTGGTCAGCTGCCCACTCG
Source organism: Rhipicephalus annulatus (assembly GCA_013436015.1). Taxonomy (NCBI): domain Eukaryota; kingdom Metazoa; phylum Arthropoda; class Arachnida; order Ixodida; family Ixodidae; genus Rhipicephalus; species Rhipicephalus annulatus. Next base: position 3,633 of record WOVY01006919.1, read on the forward strand.
TAATATATTCACGTGCTACGTGACGCCAAACAGGCCCAAAAGAGTGTGCCACACGTTAAAATTCACATATATCTCCAATAAAATGGCTGGGGGGACGGCTGTCGTGCTGGCTCAAGTGGTAGAGTATCGAACGCGTCAGTCTGAGGTTGCAGGTTTGGATCCTGCCCACGGCAAGTTATCTTTTCACCCACTTTTCTTCTTTGATACATTACAATTCGGTCTAATATCTTCCCCTATACTTTCCTTGGCATTATTGTCTGTTAGATCTCGGTAATATTGCGTAAACACGGAAAAGCTAGCTTTTAGGTATACACTTCTTTCCTTAATTCATTTACGAGGGTCTCGTACTGGCAGACTTAGCTCTTTAGGTTATATACGAGGGTTTACTGGTCAGCTGCCCACTTGTAATATGTTCACGTGCTACGTGACGCTGAACAGGCTCAAAGGGTGTGCCACACTCGCCGCCAAGGCTACTGGTGGCGCTGACTGGCACTCCACAATAAAATTCACTTATGAACCAAATAAAGTTGCAGAAGGAATAGCTGTCGTGGTAGCTCAAGCGGTAGAGCATCAAACGCGTCATTCAAAGGTTGCAGGTTCGGATCCTGCCCACGGCAAGTTATCTTTTCACCCACTTTTTTTTCTTTGTTACATGACAATTCGGTTTAATATCTTTCCCTATACTTTCCTTGGCGTTATTGTCGGTTATATCTCAGTCATATTGTGTAAAGCACGGAAAAACAATCCCTTAAGTACACACTTCCTATATATATATAAATATATATATATATATATATATATATATATATTTATTTATTTATTTATTGAAATATTTATTTATTTATTCATACTGCAGACTACAAAACGTGGTCCAAGCAGACGGGCAATCAGGAATCACAAAAACAGAGGACTAAGATTGATCACGAACGTAATAAATAACAAAGTGAGTAAGATGAGGAATTATATACAGTGCTACATCCACAATTATACACTATAAGACAAACATACATACTATGCAAGCCGGTCACATTCAGACAAGGTGTTCCACTCAGACACTGTTCGCGGAAAAAATGAAAATTTATCTGTATCTGTTCTAGCAAAACATGGTGTAAAAGAGTTTGGTTGGTGATGTCGTGTATATCTGGTTGACAAAGCGGTTATATATCAATGAAGGGTGAATCGCAACTCTATGGTTAAGCAAGGAACTCAGGAAGTCTAAGCGCAGTTGCCTTCTTCTAGACTGAAGTAGTGGAATGTTGTTAGCTGACATTAGTTCAGATGGAGAATCCGTGTGACGAAATTTAGAATATATAAAGCGAACTGCTTTTCTCTGAATTCTTTCCAATTTGTCTATGTTACATTTGGTGTAGAGATCCCACACTACGCATGCGTACTCCAATTTGGTCGAATGTAGGATTGATAACACAGAAGTTTTACACTTGATGGCGAATTGCGGAGCTTGTGTCTCAGGAAGCATAATTTTCTGAAAGCAGATGCACAAATTTTTTCAATGTGTGAATTCCAAAACAGGTTAGTAGTGAACGTAACACCTAGATATTTGTAGGTATTGACCTGTTTAAGTGTAGATGAACCAAGGGAGTAAGCATAGTGAAGGGGATATTTTTTTTCGAGTTATACACATGGAAACTGTTTTTTCTGTATATACAATCATACCCCATTTGTTGCACCATTTGTATATGTAGTCTACATTTTTGTGTAGCGCTATTTGATCATGAACCATATTCATGATCAAATGAATATGGTTCATTATGTTAGATATATGTTAGATCTCATGTATATATGAGATCTAACGGACAGTAATGCCAAGGAATGCACAGAGAAAGTTATTAGAACCAATGGAATGTAAATAGGAAAAAGAAAAGTGGATGAAAAAATAACCAGCCATGAGCAGGAATCAAACCTACGACCTTCGAATAACGCGTTTGATGCGTGAGCGCGTTATTCGAAGGTCATAGGTTCGATTTCTGCTCACGGCTGGTTATTTTTTCATCCACTTTTCTTTCTTCTTATTTACATTCCAGTGGTTCTAATAACGTTCCCTCTGCATTCCTTGGCATTACTGTCTGTTAGATCTCATTATTATTGTGCTAAAACACGGAAAAACGAGCCCTTAGGTATACACTTCTTTCCCTTATATATATATATATATATATATATATATATATATATATATATATAGGATATGGCACAACGGGAGCGTTGTCAACAAGGATAAATATATTTATTTCCCAACAGTTTCGGGAGGGGACCTCCCTTCATCAGGGGATAAGTTATACTGACATGAGCTTCCAAACTTCCTTGCTGCCGCGTCCCTCTCGCCTTGAAAGACGTTTGCGAGAGTGAGAGGGAACTGAAAAAAGGAAAAAAACAAAAAGTGGAGAAAAAAGACGAAAAAAGAAAGAAAAGAAAGAAAGTAAAAAAGAGGAAGAACCACTGTCAACACTGAGAACGAAGCCAACTGTCCGTCTACATCCACCTACGGTTCATATTACGTGCTGTTCAGTTCTTGGCGTGTGTCGGGCCACCCAAGATTGTCGCCGCGGTGCCGGGAGGGTCCGGGACGGCGTGCCTAAAGAAAGGGGTTTCCCCGTAATTGGTCGTTCGGCGGGCGGCGGGCGGTGTGTGTAAAGGAAAGGTTTCTCGTTAATGGGTCGGTCGGCTATTTACCTTTAATCTTCGTCCGTTTCCCTTCAACGGTCATGAAGTGCTCCCGAAACTGTTGGGAAATAAATATATTTATCCTTGTTGACAACGCTCCCGTTGTGCCATATCCCATACCTTCACGAAGACTAACTGGCCCATTGAATTATTACTCCCACTATATATATATATATATATATATATATATATATATATATATATATATATATATATATATATATATATATATATATATATATATAGTCAAGGCGAAGAAAAACGCTCGGGGCGCGTGGGCAGCTATGGGAAGAAGCTGAGGAGGACAAAGTAAACAATAAGAACAGCTGCCCCGGGATCGGGTGTTGTCTCTTGTTCTCTGTCTAGTACATCACGATGGCGCATTCGACGAAGAAGTCTTAAGTCCCGGCTTCGTCATCCAGGACAGCAGCGATAAGCGCCGCTTGAGGACGCAGTCAAGGCCTCCTCGGTAGCGGTTCACCGGCCGCCACTGCCACCACCGTTCGGGGATGGCGTCAAGGCCTTCTCGGCGGCTGCAGGTACACGTTACCGGTATCATTTCACAAGGGACGCCGTCCACGCGTCATTGTCTATCGGTTTTGCCGTCAGTGCAAGCTGACAAGTGAACCCTCTGCGGGTGCAAGCCACAAGTACGTGTCTTCGTTATTTGTCGGCAGTGCGGGCTTCTCCATCCAGGAACCCCGTTCACGCTTCTTTGGCGATGGAGTCAACAACCCAGCCGCCGCTTCAGCTGCCCATCGGACTATCAGTGGACGGTGTCCATGCCTCCTCTGTGGTACCAGGGCATCACCCAATGGACACTATGCCTACCACTTCGCGGCCGTATTATGCACGGGCTCCTGTCCTTTGGGATTGCTGTTCAAGTTTCCCATGGCCTGCATTCCCTGTCCGGTACACTTTGAACATAGTAGCCGCCAAGAAACGCTGTTCATGTTTCCTTGGACGTGCGTGTCACCGCTGTCAGTACTCCTAGAATCACGTACATCACGGGCGCGAACCCAAGCGGCTCAGAAGCCTCGTGTGACAGTGCCGTGGAACTGCGGCGTACCATCAGGCTACTCTGTGCCGAGACTAACAAACTGACAGCGTTGATCGCCGAGCGAGCTCCTACAATGTTGCCAGCATTGTGTTACATTAATGCAGTGTTGGATGTAGCTGCCTCATACGATCTTGAGACAAGCACACTGTAGCAACGCAGAGAGCTTCGGTCTTCTCTGATTGAGCTCTCACACCAGCTCGACTGCTTCACGTCGATGATCTCTGCGTTGCCACCTGCCACCTCACAATCACCAGCCGTCTGCAAACTACCGGAATTCAAATGGGGTCTTGAACGACGCCGACAGCTGGATGGCAACCGTCAACGCGATAGCAATGCGCGAGGCCTGAACGGAATCGCAGAAAGGGACCGTGGCTGTAGACCATCTTCGGGAAAGTGCAGCGGCGTGGCACCAGTATGAAGGCTTCAAGCAGCAGTCCTGGTTGGAGTGGAGCTCCATGCTCATAGCTGCCTTCTGTCGGACACTCTACGATCTCTCTTCCACCACCCAGTTCAACCTGACCGGTACCAAGGATAGAGTTCAAGGAGGGTTCCATCTCGAGGCTCCAGCTCAGCACTCCAGTTCTCCATATGAGCTTCCAGGCTCGTCGCTGGTACCGGGCCCAAATTCGTGTCAGCCATCGGCCACCCCGACCTCTTTCGTGGGGGGAGATACAGAGGGGCACAGGGTAGCTGCACCATTCGTCAACGCGCCCACTACCATATATCGAGCTCAAGTGGGGTGGCTGCTCGATGTCTCATCGCAGTCCTCCAGTCTGACAACAGGCAACAAGACCACCCTCGAGCCTGAGCAATTGGTATTGCGGCCTTCGAACCCGACACCTCCTGGGCATGTTGAGTCGTCCACCCCGGTCCTGCCGGGTGGGTCACGACAAGACACACCCTATCTGTCTATGATACCAACAGTACCCAGTTATACCAGCGAGGAGAGCAGACTCAGCGATCAGGCGATGGGCTGTTTGCCTACTACGCGGCAGTCTTTGGCCGAGTGTGAGAGTGCTTCACTCAATCAATTCATGTCTACCGAAGACAGAATAATGGACTATATACCTGTTTTATTCATATCTGCCCACCACGCCTTGGGCGACGGTAGTGATGCGCCGCAAGCAGGCGAAGTCAACATGAGCTTTTCCAGCCTCCTGGCGTACAGCCCTACTTGGGATCACGGGCAATGCAATATGACTTTGAGAGCATCTGAAGTGCCGTGTGGATCACCAGGAGGCAGTGTGCGTTGAGGAGGAATTGGAGATAGAGCGCCCAGCCGGTGACCAGCTCGCACAGAGAAGCGAGGTGAGGCCTTCGTACGCCTTTGGTGTCTGCAGCATGATGTGCAGTTATAGTGGCGCTAACTTGTATGAACGCCGCGGTACAGAACAACCAAGGAGCATCTTGATTCCTTGTGGCCGCAGAACAAGAGGAGCCAAAGATGGCAGCGCAGAGGCTCCGGCGTCAAAGCATGATGGCCGGGATGCGCAGCCTGTCCAGAACGCCGACGGGAATGAAGACCAGTGCCCGAAACTGCGCCAACTGAATTGCCTGCTGCTGCGGCCGCCTCGAGACAGCCAAAGTCGCCCACCACAGTGTTCAACAGCCCCGCAAGGCAAGTAATGGCGTCCACGAGAGAGACCCCACAGACACAGCCAATACCGCCCGCCAGAGACGGTATTGGCAACTCAGGTCTCCGGGCCTGTGGGCCGAAGACGACCATTGCGAAACACTCAATGGCGTCCACTACAGCCATCGTCGCCCGACTTTTAAAGCAAGACAAAAAACCGGCAGGACAAAGTCAATGGCAACCACCAGAGACATCATCGCCTTACTTTCAAAGCAAGACACACCATGGCCATGACACCGGACTATGCGAGGCAGCCAATGCCGCCCACCAAAATACACACTGACAGATCTTCAAGCAGAGGCGCACCGTGGCGTAGACCAACTGCTCTCGAGGCAGTGAGTGTGTGCGACAGCGATGCTTCCCCCAGACCGTCACTCCAGTGTTGTATTGTGGTTCGGGACGACCACCACGATGCAGCCAAACCAACCAAGCAGAAACATTGCCGCCAGCTCCGCGCGCGCGCAGTCATGGCTGAGTGTGAAGACGAAGAAAGACGCTGGGGCTCGGGCGAGTGGGCAGCTAAGGAAAGAAGCAGAGGAGGACGAAGTACAGAATAAGAACAGATGGCCCAGGATCGGGTGTTGTCTCTTGTTCTCTCTAGTACATCACAATATATATGTGACGCTATGATGAATGGGCGACGTGGCCTGGCTCAGTACCCCATGTTTATTCTGTTCTCTGGCTTCTTCCTTCTCTGCCTCTACTACCCATCGCTTGATACGTCACATGATTCCCCCACCCCCCGAAAGAAAACGTGGATTACGAACAATAAAATGTAAACAAGGAGAGGTTAAAAAGTCACAAATGTCAAAGTTCAGCAATTGGTTTCTGTGCTCCAGGGAAGTTCTGTAAACTTTCAGATTTCAGGGGAGAGTGCAGCAGTCCGGTTAACGCAGGAGTTCTGGTGGGCGAGGCTGGTGGTTGCGTCCTGGATAACACATAAATGCATTGGACGTAGAGATAAGAGTAATCACAGCTGGCATTATTATGAAGAATGAACGAGGTTCGAACATCTTGCAGAATGGACAGTTCGGATATCGTGGGCATGGAATTCTTCGTCGTGGCGCAGGTCGTGCAGGCAGCTTGCATGCGCGTTGATCGAGGTTGATTGGGCGGTGCCTGTGTTTCTGCCGAGTACAAGGGGTGCTTTTGTGGCTTTTGGAGATTTTTCTATGGTGATGTCGCAGATGGTTTGATGGAAGGCACATTCTTGAACTTTGGTGGAGAATGTACCCACGACGATGGGCCTTTTTGCAATGTTCTTTGAGCCTTAAAAGTGGTTTCGATGAGGTTTCCCTTCGTCGTTGACAATGTTGAAGTATACGTTGACGTTGTAATTTCTTGGTTTCGTCGACTTGCTTGTGGTGTGACATTGATCGTGCTGTGTCAGGATTCTTAGCAAGTTCTTCGCAGGCTTCTACGACGTCAACCAATGCAGATGTTTCTGGCACAAAACAAGGTGCGGGGTTTCGTGCACTTGAATCTTCTGTATTCATAAATCGTTCATTGTTGGTCGGTGCCTGAAGCGTACTTATGTCATCAGAAGTCGCACCTGCGGTTTGTTTTCATTATATGCAGTAAGGTTGTATACTGGATTCACGTCGCTTCGATCTTGTGATTGATGAACACTCGACGCTTCTGCAGAACACTTTTCTTCACAAGATGCTGATTGTGAGTGCTTCTGTCTCTGTGGAACTGCTGAACTAAATACTTTGAACAAATGAGATTCCTGTGAACATTCGTTGTTTGGGTTGGTTTCGTGCGGATTTACTAACTCGTCATGCGTAAATGCTACGATCTTGTGAGGTGCTTCATCAGGTTTATCAGTAAAGTTGATGACAGGAGATGGAACTGCTGAGCTTAATACTTTGAACGAATGATGTTTCTGTGAACATTCGTTGTCTGGTTTGGTTTCATGTGGATTTACTAACTCGTCATGCGTAAATGCCGCCACGCGTCCGAAGCCATGTGGGCCATGTGTGCGACACGAAGCATCAAGTGATTCGGGTTCAGTAATACCTGAAGTATTATGGTGCCGTAAATACATTGGAAATGCCGATTTATTTGCCCCTGAAAAATCCAACCGTAAGTCCGGTCTTTTGGCAAAATGGTCTACATTCCTATCGGCATACGGTGGCATTACCTTCTCTGCTGCGACGTGCAAGTCCCTAGTTGGTGTTGTAATGCGTGAAGTGTATTTGGACGAGTCATACGATGGTACAATGGTGGAATATTTACTCTGAAGTCTTGTTTGGGAAATACGCTTACTGCGGGAAGACTTTGCGTAACTGTGATGGTTAAGTTGAAGAGACTTCAGGTGATGAGGTATGTACAGGTCTTCATCGTATTCTTTGAAAAGACTGATCATTTCTTCTTTGATCTTTTTCCAAGACTCATCGTTCTCGAATATGTGAATCAGGTAAAATTTGAATGCCTCACCGGTGACGTAGTCGCTGAAGTTCGTAACCATCTCCCGTTCCGACCAAGATGCAGCGGTAGCGTGGAACTCGAACAGGTCGAACCAGTCCTGTACAGGTCCATCGTCCGCTACTCCGGTGTACTTGGGGATGGGAAGGTCGGTCCATGATTCTGTCATAGTGATGGTCGCTGTGTGCGGCTAGGAGATGATTCCGTAGTCGATGTATGATCAGGGCGTCTTGTGTAGAACTGCGTCGATGATGAGACACTGATGAAGTGGCTGGGAGGTCTTCATCCTGTCGGCGTGTGTGACGCTATGATGAATGGGCGACGTGGCCTGGCTCATACGTCACACACACACACACACACACACACATATATATATATATATATATATATATATATATATATATATATATATATATATATATATATATATATATATATATATATATATGTATATATATTGCCGCGCGTATATGCCAGTGGTGGCGACAACGAAGCAGCGCAAGTGTCCTTGGCCGAGGGCTAAAGACGAAGAAGTCGTTGCAGTCTTTTTCTGGTGATCGATAAAGCGTGTTTGAGGCGCTTTGTGCGCTCGTCGAATCCCGCGTTTTCACACTTGTGGAGGTGCTGGGTAGTCTTAAAGCTTGGCACCCCTTCTCGGACCCGACATTCGATCCCGGAATTGCTACTGCCCTGTCGACACACCAGTCCACCGTTTCAGCTTGCCATCTGTGAGGGCTGGCTCCCGAGCTCAATCCCTTGTCAGAAACTGCCAGAAATCGCTTGCCGCCTTCAGCCACCATGGCTACTGCAGCTCAATAGCACATGACACTTCATAATTTCATGATTCCTGACAGTTTTCATGGTGAGACCTATGAAGATGCCCAAGACTGGCTGGAGCAGTTTGAACGCTGTGCCAAGTACAACCACTGGGCCACCCCAGGCGACACGCTCTCGAATGTGTACGTCTACCTGAAAGACGACGCCCAGACGTAGTACATCAATAGAGAAAGAAGTATGGCTACGTGGAACGACTTCAGCAACCTGATGATTGACACCTTTAATTAGTCTCGACAGAAAGGAGAATGCGCAACGTCTCGTAGAAGCTCGAATTCCAAAACAAAATGAGAGAGTTGCTATCCTCGCTGAGGACATGACCCGTCTTTTCAGCTGGGCAGAACCCGAGATGCCGGAAGACAGGAAGCTGCGGTATCTAATAAGAGGCGTGAAGGAGCAACTGTTTGCTGGGCTTGTGAGAAATTCACCAACCCCAGTAGCTGGCTTCACGAACGAAGCCACATTTCATGAACGGGCCTACAGCAACGTTACCGCCACCAGAACTTGGTCAACTTTCAAGCGAGTAGGTCCCGTTACGACTGCGGTGAGCACCTTAGACAACGACAGGCTTCTGCGGGAAGTCATCTGAAAAATTTTGAGGGAGGAACTTCGGCAGCTTGGTTTAATGCCAGCAAACGAACCGACGCCGGCATTGTCTTTAGTCGCTGATGTTGTCCAGGATGAGGTCCGTCAGGTTCTCTCTTATCTTGCTATTATTATGTGTGACGGCATTTGAATTATGCTGATGCAGTCCTACGCCGCGTCGTCGCGCCTTCGGCACAGCGGATTCCAATGACCGGACCACCCCCAACCCTGCAAACACAGCCGCTCTCAGCGCCGACGACTTTCCCAACCGCACCGATCTCGCGTGACAAGATGAATGCCATTTAGCCAAAATGTGAAGCCCACAACGTGGTTCAGTAGTGAGTCCCCGCTCACCTACCAGCCCCGGAAAACCGATTTGTTTCGTACCAGTGAGTGTCGACCGGTATGCTTTCATTGTGGCGAAGCTAAGAACGTTTACAGAGTTTGCCGTTATCGCGGCGCTCAGTACTCAATGTTTCCTCGCTACGTCGAATACGCTGCGTACGACGATCGACGCACGTACAACGACACTCCTATGAACACACCGCCGCAGAATCTAATGAGGTCTGCGTCACGTTCTCCATCTCCTGCGTGGGTCACTCAACCTCATTGTCGCAGGTTTTCCGACGTCACCAGGGGCAGGTCTCCTAGCTCGCGACGGAGAAACTAGACGCAGCGACCCCGCGGGGTGGGGTTGCCAATAATCGAACTTCCGAAGAGCCCGCATTACTGACATATGACAGCTCGAAGCCACCGATGCCGAAGACGATGACAGCAACGACTAATTCGACGAATTGAACAACTACCCACGTAACCGAAACCGACGTTATCAGCGCTGACCTCTTCGTTCACATTAACGGCCACCAAGTTATGGCTCTTGTGGACACCGGCTCCTACTTTTTTATAATAAGCCTGCAGCTAGCCAACAGACTAAGGAAGGTGAAGATGCCATGACACGGACCTATTATAAGAACTGCAGGAAGTCAGTTGATGATGCCGGTTGGAGAGTGCACAGTTAGACTTTTCATCGCTGGTTACACCTTTGTCGCCACCCTCGTCATTCTTCACGAGTTCTGTAAACAGCTCACATTGGGAATGGATTCCTTGCGCGATTAGGGGCTGTGATTGAGATCTGTGACAGAAGCGCAACGTTCGCTATAAGCTCGGAGATTGCTACTGATGAGTAACACCAGCTACCTGGCTTTCATACTGCCAGAGACGACGTCATACTGGCGCCACGATGTTGTTCCCTCGTATCCGTGCACTGTGACATCTTACAAAACGGTACTGGCGTCACTGAACACATCAAGGAGCTCGGTTTCATTAGCGGCATTTCTGTTGCCAGGGCTGTCATCACTGTTATTCATGGATGCGCTGAACTCCTATTGATAAATTTCAGTAGAGAAACGCCGACACATAAGAAAAGGCATGGCTATTGCCTATTTCGACGAACTCTGTCAAACAGAAGATTGTCATTTAGTGGAGGAAGCAGCAGCGTCTACTATCACCATACAGACACCTGTCGATGTTGGTCCAACGATATCTCCCATTGAGCGAGACTGCCTTCTCACGCTGATCAACAAGTTCCAAGGCTGCTTGTCATCTACATCAAAAGTTGGTCAAATGGCACTGGCGAAACACCGCATCATCACGGATTCCGACGCCAGACGTATTCGGCAAAATCCTTATCGAGTCGCCGCAAAGTAGCATGAGGCAATTAAAAAGAAGGTGCAAACGATGCTAGAAGATGGTGTTATTCAGCCGTATAACAGTTCTTGGGCATCAACTGTAGTACTCGACAAAATAAGGACGGCAGCTTGCGTTTCTGCGTTGACTACCGAAAGCTCAATCAGATCACAAGAAAGGATGTCTACCCTTTGCCGCGTATTGATGATTCAATGAATAGACTACGAAACGCACGCTACTTTTTGTTCATGAACTAGAAAAGCGGCTACTGGCAAATTGAAGTGTATGAGAGAGATTGTGAGAAGACCACCTTTGTTACGTCCAACGGACTTAATCGTTTTCAGGTACTCCCTGTCGGTTTGTGTTCGGCGAGAGCAACATTCCGGCGTCTCATGGACATGAATATGTCGGGACTTAAGTGGCAAACCTGCTTGGTGTACCTCGACGACGTGATTGTCTTTTCGGCGACTCTCGAGGAACACTTACGAAGTATCGAAGCAGTTTCTGAAGCAATACGCTTGGCTGGTCCTACTCTAAAACCTGAAAAGTGCCACTTCGGCTTCCACGAGCTTCCATTCTGTGGTCACGTCGTGAGCAGCCAAGGGATCCGACCCGACCCGGATCAAATTTCCGCCGTGGCTAACTTTCCGACGCCATCAGACAAAAAATTAGTGCGACGTTTTTTGGTACTCTGTGCCTATTACCGGTGATATATATATATATATATATATATAGATATATATATATAGATATATATATATATATACAGAGAGAGAGAAAAAAAATCAGTATACGCTCTTAAAAACTGTTTATTGGTGACGTTCCCATTGGTGACCGATCTTCATCAGACCAATGAAGTCTGATGAAGATCGGTCTCCGATCAAAACGTCACCAATAAACAGTGTTTTAGAGGCGTATACTTATTTTTTCTTAATTCTACGGCAACCGAAGCCAGACTCTTTATAATATATATATATATATATATATATATATATATATATATATATATATATTAAAATAGAGGTGTTGTACGTCGAAAAAGGGTCAGATGCAACTTGGAAAAATGTGCTTTATCAGACAGGTCTGGCTAATGGCGAGCGGCGTGCGCGAGCTACTACAACAGCCACACATCATCATCGTCTTCTTCATTGCCAGCAGAGCGTCCGTTATTAAGATTCATTAACGCATTACAATTACTCCCCGCGAAATAAGGAGCCATCCTGGCGACCTATGGACAAGTAAACACGGGAGGGTCGTAGCAGGGCTTAAGTCTCGAAACGTGGACAATTTCCTGGCCACGACGACGTTGGTCAGAAGATGGTTCTAGTGGCTCAATGAGGTAATTCAGTGGTGACGTTTTTTGTAGCACACGATATGGGCCGTGATACTTGGGGACCAACTTGGTAGAAAGGCCAGGTTTAGCAGAAGGGACATGCAGCCAGACGAGTGAACCTGGATCGTAGGAAGTAGTGTCATTGATGCGTCATGGTGGTGCTTTTGGCGTCCTTGGTCTTGCGTTGTAAATGATCTTGCCAGTTGGCGGCATTCTTCAGCGTATGTAGCGGCTTGAGACAAAGTCGTGGACTCTGAGGAGTCAGGTTTGTACGAAAGAATCGTGTCCATAGTGCAAGAAGGTTCGCGTCCATAAAGGAGGAAAAAAGGAGAGAACCCAGCAGTGCTTTGAATGGCGGTATTATAGGCGAACGTGATAAACGGGAGCACTCTGTCCCAATTGGAGTGGTCTGACGAGATATACATGGACAGCATGTCACCAAGGGTGCGGTTGAAGCGCTCTGTCATTCCATTGGTCTGGGGATGATAGGCGCTTGTAGTGCGGTGAACGACGTGGCACTCACGCAGCAATGCTGTGATGACGTCTGACAAGAATACGCGACCACGATCGCTCAGTAACTCCCGAGGTGCTCCATGACGTAATACGATGTTGTGAAGTACGAAAGTCGCAACGTCTTTTGCTGTAGACGAGGGAAGGGATGAAGTTTCGGCATACCGCGTGAGATGGTCGACGGCAACTATGATCCAGCGGTTACCGTCAGCACTGTTGGGAAGGGGACCATAGATATCAATGCCGACGCGGTCGAATGGTCGGGATGGGCATGGTAAGGGTAACAAGGTACCGCTGGCGTGATAAGGGGAGTTTTTCGCCTCTGGCACGTCGAGCAGGCCCGAACGTATTGCCGTATAAAACGGTACATGCCACGCCAGTAATATCGGAGACGTGTGCGAGAATAAGTCTTCAGGAAGCCTGCGTGGCCACATCGGGGGTCGTCATGAAACGTGGAACAAGTTTCGGATCGCAGATGACGTGGAATCACGAGTAGCCACTGACGTCCACCGGGTGCGTAGTTGCGTCAGTACAGCACGTCGTCGCGAGTGGTGAAGTGCTCCACATGCCGACGCAACGTGCGAGAAGGGGGGGGAAGCCATCTGCCCAGCCAGGAAGTCTAGAATCGAAGCAACCCAAGTGTCCTTGCGTTGCTCAGATGGCATGTCGGCGATGGTGACGGCAGTGGCATCACAGGTTAGACTTTCGCTGCAGTCCGGGTCAGGGGGTAGGGGCGAACGGGATAGGGCGTCCGCGTCCGAATGTTTCCGGCCGGACCGATAGACCACGCGAATATTATATTCTTGGAGGCGTAATGCCCATCGGGCGAGGCGACCGCTTGGATCCTTCAGTGACGACAACCAGCAGAGGGCGTGGTGGTCAGTGACGACGTCAAAAGGGCGCCCGTACAAGTAAGGTCGAAATTTCTCTATCGCCCAAATAATGGCTAGGCATTCCTTTTCGGTGACGGAATAGTTGATTTCAGCTTTGCTAAGAGTTCGGCTTGCGTAGGCAACCACGTATTCTTGGAAGCCGTCTTTCTTCTCTGCAAGAATAGCGCCTAGCCCGACACCACTAGCGTCGGTGTGGATCTCTGTGGGTGCCGATGGGTCGTAGTGTCGCAGAATAGGCGGCGACGTGAGGAGGTGGCGCAGTTCATTGAAAGAATCATCACAGGTGGCAGACCAGCCTGAAAGGTCTCTAGAGCCGGCAAGGAGCTTGGTCAAAGGAGCGATGATCGTCGCGAAATTGCGGACGAAGCGCCGAAAGTAAGAGCACAGGCCTATGAAGCTTCAGAGCTCTTTCATGGTGGTCGGTTTGGGAAACGCTGAAACGGCTGTAAGTTTGGCAGGGTCAGGAAGAATGCCGTCTTTTGAAACCACGTGGTCAAGGATCGTAAGCTTTCGAGCGGCGAAATGGCACTTCTTCAGATTCAGTTGCAGCCCCGCGGCAGAAATACATGCGAGGAATTTCTCGAGGCGGGTTAAATGGGTTGCGAAATCAGTTGAAAAGACGACAATGTCATCTAAATAACAAAGGCAAACGTTCCATTTGAGGCCTCGAAGGATACAGTCCATTATTCGCTCAAAAGTAGCTGGCGCATTGCAGAGACCGAAGGGCATCACTGTGAACTCGTAAAGCCCGTCGGGCGTGATGAAAGCTGTTTTCTCGCGATCGGCCTCTGCCATGGGTACCTGCCAGTATCCAGAGCGCAGATCTAAAGAAGAGAAAAATTCGGCTCCCTGTAGGCAGTCCAAGGCATCATCCAATGCGTGGCAGCGGATAGACATCCTTGCGCGTGATTCGGTTGAGACGTCGGTAGTCCACGCAAAACCTGATGGAATCCGTCCTTCTTCTTCACCAACACAACTGGAGAGGCCCAGGGACTGCTTGACGGTTCGATTATGCCACGTGTCAGCATGTCGTCAACCTGTTCATTGATGGCACTGGCGTTCGGTAGTTGACACACGATATGGACGCTGCCGTAATGGCGTCTCTTGACCGGTATCTATACGGTGAACAACAGATGACGCTCGACCTAAGGAAGGCTGATTGTGGTCAAATGAGGCTCGAAAACGCTGTAGCAGCTTGATCAGCTGTTCCTGCCTGCCCAGGCGTGAGGTTGCAATCAATGGACTTGCGGAATACATCCATAGGTTCATTGGCGTCAGTTGCGGGTGTAATGGCACAAGTCGGTAAAAATGGCTTGTCTGGATAGATCGGGTCTTCGAAAATACAATTTAAGGTCTCGAGGCTTCCCAGACACTCGCCGCGTAGCAGGATGTGCGGGCAAGCAGAAACGTTGCACGCATAAAGTACCGCCGAACCATTAGGAAAAGTTGATGACGGCAAACGGGAGGACGATGGTTCGGTGTTTCACACTAGCTATAGTTGGTTGGAACAGGAGTGTCGAGTTAGTGGCAGCAGGGGAAAACTCAGGCACTAGGACGGCGGACAACGGCGCGATGCGGACGTCAGCTGCTGGCAAACACTTTCGAGGGACTGTGGTGGTCGATATCAAGGCACGGATTCATCAACGTGAGTTCAGCACGAGCGCAGTCGACGACGGCCTGATGGGTAGAAAGGAAATCCCATCCTAGTATGACGTCGTAAGATGAACGTCGGAGAACAACAAAGTTGACGGCGTACCAAACATC
Source organism: Rhipicephalus annulatus (assembly GCA_013436015.1). NCBI lineage: Eukaryota > Metazoa > Arthropoda > Arachnida > Ixodida > Ixodidae > Rhipicephalus > Rhipicephalus annulatus. The sequence goes on from WOVY01006919.1 coordinate 19,037, forward strand.
TTGATAAGAACGCGTGCTGTGCACTGAGCTGTCGGCGCGATGAAATGGGAAGTGGCTGTACGCAGAGCAAGATTCGTAAGCGGCGTTGTAACTTTTCTCAAATCGCGACATAGTTTTTCACTAATTACAGAAACGACAGCGCCTGTGTCAACAAGTGCACGTACAGCAACACCTTCTACTAGCACATCAATTTTGTTGGTCGGACAAAGAGGAGGTCTTAGAAATTTCGACGACGACGCAGTTCTTGCCTCCGGAACTGCGGCTGTCAGTTTTCCTCTCGAGCGGGGCTCGTGCGCCGAAGCATCGGGGAGACAGATCGGCGACGGGGTGGTAACGACCGGCGAGAATCGACAGGGCGTCGTGGGGACAATGAGTCGGTGATAGGAGAAGATGGTCGCTGGGGATTCTGGGCAGCCTGGTAATTTGCAGAATTCCCATGGTTTGGAGGCTGGAAGTTGCGACGGCGGCAGTAGCGTGCTATATGTCCCACGAAACCGCATGCGAAACAGATCGGTCGATTATCCAAGGTGCGCCATGGGTTAATGACAGAAGGTGCTGGGGGCGAAACGAGATGGGGTGCCGTGTATGTAGGCAGCGTGGTAGGGTAGGAGGACCCGGTGCCCCGGTATGCGCCAGAGACAGGTGGGGCTGGGGGTCTAGCAACGACGGCAGCGTAGGTCAGCGGCGTAGGGACAGATGGCGATGGAGGCAGTGCCTCCGTGACCTGTGTCTCAATGACCTGGCGTAGACGTGCGTCTAACGAGGTCACTGGCGCGGATGCTTCGGCCACAAGAGAAAGCTGACGCACAACTTCTTCACGAATGAATTGCTTGATGTGGGGCAGCAGGACCGTGTGATCAGCAGCGACGTCGTGCACGAGGGTGGAAACTTCAGCCGTATCTTCAGCGGCCCTGCGCGTCGAGACGCGCTGCTTACGCAACTCGTCGTACTCCTGACAGAGGTGGACAACATCGGTGACGGTCTGTGGATTTCTAGCGACGAGCATCTGGAAGGTATCGTCGTCAACTCCTTTGATGATGTGCTTGATTTTGATTTGTCGCGTTCCGTTATAGATTTATCGACGCGCTTGCAAAGAGACAAGACATCTTCAATGTAACTTGTAAAGGTCTCGTCCCTGCGCTGGACTCGACTACGAAGACGCTGTTCCGCGCGAAGCCGGCGCACGGCGGGACGACCGAAGACCGTGGCGATGGTGGTCTTGAAGGCGGACCAGTTGGTAGTTTCGCCTTCGTGGTTCTTGAACCAGAGGCTGGCCACATCAGCGAGGTAAAAGCGCACGTTTGTGAGCTTATCGCAGGCGTTCCACTTGTTGGAAGCGCTTACGATTTCGTACTCGACGAGCCAGTCCTCGACGTCTTGTTCGTCGTTGCCGCGAAAAATTGGTGGGTCGCGTTAGCCGAGGCACGCCAGTACAGTAGACGGTCGTTGGTAAGGCAGCTTGAGAAGGGCCAGGAGCAGTCATGGTGAACGGTGATGGTAGCGTCCGATTGCGAAGTTCCAGGTTGATGAGAACCCCGGCTCCTCCACCACTTAAAATAGAGGTGTTGTACGTCGAAAAGGGTCAGATGCAACTTCGAAAAATGTGCTTTATCAGGCAGGTCTGGCTAATGGCGAGCGGCGTGCGCGAGCTACTACAACAGCCACACATCATCATCGTCTTCTTCATTGCCAGCAGAGCGTCCGTTATTAAGATTCATTAATTCAATACAATATATATATATATATATATATTGTAGCGAAATTTCCGAACTTTAAAATGGGTCAAACTCGTGAGAGTTCCTTCTAGTGGGGCTACCCAACAAGGACGCCGCTCGTGCTTAGAGTCCGTGCTTGACCGTCACTGTCGCCATAGCGTATGATCGCTGATTGCCGGCTAATAAACGCCTTAATGAATTGGTGGAGAGTGCTGCATTTCCTTTCTGATGCCTTTTGGGCTTTGATCACGTACCCTGCCATCTACCATGCCCCACGACACCTCTCAGCAAATGACTACTTCCATGCCACCCCCTTGTCCCGGTGTCCCCAGGATCCACGATCCACCCATCATCACTGGCGGCGATGGCACAGACGTGGTGGACTGGCTCGTCGTTTACGAGTGCCGTGAGCGTCGCCAACAAATGGGACGAGGATGGCAAGTTGACGAACTTGGTGTGCTACCTCGCGCGCGTAGCCAGTTCGTGGTAAAACAACCACGCGTCTCATATTGCAACCTGGTCCAATTTCAAGACCTCTGTAACTAACGTTTTCGACCGCCCTGCCGTTCGTAAGCTGCAAGCCGGGCAGCGCTTGCGTAAACGCGCTCAGAAGGCTGGTGAGTCAGAAGGCTGGTGAGACTGGACTTGTGCAGCAAACCAATCTAACCATGTTCGAGTCTGACAAGATTTGAAACAACATGAAAGGCATTGACGATGGTGCCTTCACGATGCTGCTTGACAAAAACCCCGACACGGTGCCTGAAGTCATCACATTGTGTCAGAGCTACAAGGAGCTCCGCCGGCAGCGTTCGATGACACGTCGCTCCACACCACGAGCTGCAACGCTTGCTGGCTTGGAGACCAGTTGTGACTAAGTGGCGTTGATGACAGATCTCATGTCCTTCATCCGTGAGGAAATCGTGCGTCAGTTCTCTCTCTTGCCCTTTGTTCACCCACAGGCTGTTCAACAATTGGCCACTACCCTTCTCCCTCCCATCTACCGAACGATTGAGCAGGAAAAAGCGGAGGTCATGCCTGCGTACCACTCTCAACCAGCTCCGGCTCCTGCGCCCCTCAGTTACATCCAAGTTGTCGCCTGACCCCCTCAAGTCGTTCCAGCACTGGCCCCTCTGACTTACGCCGAAGCTACCTCTCGACCTCCGTCTTTTACAGTGGGTATGCTCCCTACGTATGTTGGCGCAACCCCTCAGCCTCATCTTCAGCCCACCATGCAGCCTTTCCAGCCACCGTTCCGGGCGAGACCAAACCCGGCGAACCGATGGCGCACCCCCGACAACCAGCCCATCTGCTTTGCTTGCGGTTACGCCGGTCACGAAGCCCGTTATTGCTCGCGAGTACAGCCGGCTCCCATTTCTTCGCCTGTTGCTGGCCAGCTTAGCCGTTCGTATGACGTCGAACTGCCGCCTATGCCACTGTCGTCTCGCCCAGGTCCGTCTCCTCGAAGGTCGCCGTCTCCACGACGTCGTTCCCTGTCCCCCATGCGGCCAAGTTCGGCTGCTCATGGGCGGGAAAACTAGTCGTCTCATTTCCAGAGGCAAGAACTGTGGCGCTATGGCTATGTGAAAGCCCTCGGAGCAGCTTCCCGAATGGCATTGACGTGCATGTGGACGATGTTCATGCATCAGGTCTTATTGACACTGGAGCTGTCGTAACAGTTATGGTCTAAAAACTTTGCCGTTTACTTTGAAAAGTGACGACGCCACTTTCTGGGTGGTCACTTATACTGCTAGTTTGCATCGTATTCATCCTATGGCAGGGTGCACAGCTCGCGTTGTCATTCATGACGTTCTGTATGTCGCCCAGTTTATCACAATTCCGGCATGCTCTCATGACGTCATCCTGGGATGGGACTTTCTCTCTCGCCACGACGCAGTCATTCATTGTGCCTCCGCCGCAATTGAACTCTCACCCTTCTCGCATTTCACGCCAGAAAACATTTCTTCGACACTGAGCAAGATGCTCATGAAAGACGATAGAACTCCAAACTCGACGACGGCTGTGTCGGTCTACTGCGCTCGTCTCTCCGACACAATTGCACTCATTTCGCCATCCGACCACGCTTGTAGCAGGGAAGGGTCGTTAGTACCTTTCGCGACCATGCAAGTCACCCAGGTGAACGCCGCTATTTTTGTAACCAACCCATCGCCGCACACTGTTACCTTGCTTCGAGGGGAATGTCTTGGCAGAGTAGAACCCGTCGACGGCGCACAAGCCCTGGACGTACCCGATGACTCACGTTGTCCCAGTTCACATATCATCAATGCTGTTTCCCCTTCTGATCCGTCATCTACTGAAGTATTGGCCCCTTCATTGCTGACAACTTTACGGCGCTACAGCGTTCCCAGCTTCTAAACCTGGTGCAAAAATATCGTTGTTCTTTCGATGTCGGGCGACGTTCTCTCGGTCGCACGTCCGCTGTTACGCACCGCATCGATGCTGATACCCATCTACCTTTATGGCAACGTCCATGTCGCGTGTCGCCTGCTGAACGTCGGGTACTTAACGAGCAGGTTCACGATAAGCTCCGACGTGACGTCATTCGGCCCTCGGATAGTCTATGGGCGTCTCCTGTTGTTCTTGTTGCGAAGAAAGACAGTTCTGTTCGGTTATGTGTGGACTACAGACGGCTCATTAAGATCACTCGCAAGAATGTTCATCCACTGCCGCGCATCGATGACGCAATTCACGGAGCCTTCACGATGACGCCTTCATGAAGCCGATTTTTTTTCTTCTCTTGATCTGTGATCAGGCTACTCGCAAGTACCCATGGCTGACGACGCTCGACTGAAGACCACCTTCAGTCACACCTGACGGCTTGTACGAGTTCAAAGTCATGCCATTTGGTCTATGTAATGCACCCTTCGGCCTTTGAGCGCATGATGGACACCGTTCTGCACAACTTTAGGTGGTACACGTACTTGTGTTACCTCGACGATGTCATTGTTTTTGCTACGGATTTCTCCGCGCATCTTCTACGTCTAAAAGACGTTTTCATACGTGTGAGAAATGCCGGCTTGCTACTAAATCTGAAGAAGTGCCGCTTTGCAGTACGGCAACTCACCATCCTAGGGTACGTCGTGTCCAAGGACGGCATTATTCCTGTTCTGCCCAAGCTTCGCGCTGTGGTCAAATTCCCCAAACCTGCCTCCGTCAAAGAACTGCTTACTTTCATGGGCCTGCGCTCATACTTTCGACGTTTCACACAAAACTTTGCCATGATCATATCACCCCTGACGCCGCTCCTTGGTGGTAAGGGGCACCTCAATTCGTGATCATCCGAGTGCGACGACGCGTTCACAAAGCTCCGCCATTTCTTGACGTCTCCTCTCATTCTACGCCACTACGACCCTGCGGCCCCAACAGAGGGGCACACGGACGCCAGCGGTGTAGGCCTCGGCGCTATCTTGGCGCAGCGCAAACCCAGATTTCCTGAATATGTCGTGGCATATGCAAGCCGTACGCTCACGACTGCCGAGACAAACTACACCGTCACGAAAAAAGAGTGCCTGGCAATCGTCTGGGCCCTTACAAAGTTTCGATCTTATCTGTATGGTCGGCCATTCGATGTCGTCACCGACCATCATGCGCTATGCTGGCTGTTCTCATTGAAGGATCCCTCAGGCCGTCTCGCCTGTGTGGCTCTTCACTTACAAGACTACGACATCCACGTACTGTACCGCAGCAGACGACAGCATGCTGACGCCGACGCCCTCTCGCGCTCCCCTCTACCTGAAGACGACGTGCCCTGCTCAGCAACCTCAATTGCTGTTTCTGTCATCGATGTTCACTTCCACGCTACCAAACAGCGAAAGGATAATTCGGATCACCCCGCTGATCGACTTGCTCTCTGATCTGTCCGCAACACCATCCACGCGTGCCTTGCGTCGTCGAGCTCGCCAATTCGCCATTCGTGACGGCCTCCTACACCGACGCAATTACGATGCTGATGGCCGGCAACGGTTACTCGTGATACCCCGCAGTCTGCGGTCGAAAATATGTGGATCTTTCCATTCTGATCTGCGATGCGCACACTCTCGTGTCTCCAAAACTGACCACCGCATTCGACAACGCGACTTTTGGCGTGGGATGTACCGCTACGTACGTACGCTCTTGCCTCGCTTTCCAACGCCGCAAACCTTCAGCACACATGTCGCATGCCGGTCTGCAACCGTTACCTTGCCCTGACCGTCCATTTCGGCGTGTAGGTATCAGTCTGTATAGACGTCTTCCTCTGACGTCGGCTGGTAACCGCTGGGCCATCGTTGCCGTAGACCATTTAACGTGATACGCCGAAACCGCCGCTTTACCTGCGGCTACTGCGTGCAATGTCGCGTCCTTCCTGCTGCATCAATTCATACTGCGCCACGGACCACCCCAAGAACTTCTCAGCGATCGAGGCCATGTCTTCTTGTCGAAAGTCGTCGAAGCCATTCTGACAGAGTGCCATTCTGTCCACCGCAAAACTACTGCTTACCACCCGCAGACGAATGGCCTCACCGAACGATTTAACCGCATTCTCGGCGACATGCTTTCGAAGTACATCACCGGCAACCACAAGAATTGGGATAATATACGGCCCTTCGTAACCTACGCTTACAACACTGCCCCTCAAAGCACGACCGATTTTTCACCTTTCTTCTTGCTGTACAGAAGGCACCCGTCGCACACCATGGACACGATACTCCCGTACAAGCCGGATCCAATTGAGTGTGCACCTATTTCAGAGACAGCCAGGCTTGCGGAAGAGTGTCCCGAGCTTGCCAAGACTTTTACGACGCATGAGCAAGAGAGTGGCAGAAGTGTATTCGTAACGGCTCCACCACTCCTGAGCCCACATGCCTTCCTGGTGCATTTGTATGGCTCTCGATCCCAACCTCTGTAGCTGGCATCTCTTCCAAACTTCTTCCCAAATACGAATGCATTTACCGTGTCATTGAGTGCACATCTTCGGTAAACTATCTGATCGAACTCGTCGAAATATCTGCGGACATGCGCCACCGTGTACGCGACATCGTCAACGTGGAGAGCCTGAAGGCTTATTATGACCCACTTATATCAACAAGCTGTTAGGTCGCAAAGCGGCTTCCTCTTCGACCCAGGGGTAATTGTAGCGAAGCCTCCGAACTCTGAAATGGGTCAAACTCTTGAGTACCTTCTAGTGGGGCTACCCGACATGGACGCCGCTCGCGCTGAGAGTCCGTGCTTGACCGTCACTGTCGCCATAGCGTACGATCACTGGTTCCCGACTAATAAGCGCCTTAACAATGTATATATATATATATATATATATATATATATATATATATATATATATATTGTGCTGTAATGGTAAAGGCAACATTTATTAGCTCTTGGCCACAGTTCAAAGCGAAGAAGAACGCCATGTGAAAGGCTTCATGTGGGATACCTGGACTATTTCTGCTGCACGGCAGCGGCGGTCCGTTCGGAGAACGGGTGTCACGTGATAATGGACAGAAGACGTTTGCTCCAAGAAATTGTAGGGCCCAATGAAGCGTAATTGAAACTTCTCGCACAGGCCGAAATTGCGAATGTAAGAAAGGGGACTTCGTCACCAGGGCTGAAGGACACGACGCGATAAGAGGGATCATATTCAAGCTTGCGATCCTGTTGCTTGGCTTCAGTGTTGACGCAGGCCAGGGAGGCAATGAAGTAGACGAGATGCGTAATCTTCACTTGAGTATGAACATGGTTTAACAGGCACAGAGAAGAACAAAGCATCGAGGAAAGAAGAGGGGAGGCGACCGTGGACGAAGTAGAACGGCGAGTAACCGGTTGTGCGCTGTAGAGAGGTGTTATAGGCAAAATTGACTAATGGCAAAATGGTGTCCCAGCCTCTGTAGTGCGGATCGATATACATGGCTATCATATCTGACAGTGTGTGATAAAAGCGCTCAGTCAGCCTGTTTATCTGAGGATGGTAACTGGAGCTTGTTTTATGTTTAGTGCCTGATGCCTTGAGTTCTTCTTCGAGGAGTTCTGAAAGACAAACTCTTCCACGGTTGTTCAGAATTACACGAGGAGCTCCGTGAAGGAAGATTATTGATCGAAGGATGAAGTCAGTCACTTTCGAAGCGGATGCAGAAGGCCCTGGAGATGTTTCGGCACAGTGGGTCAGGTGGTCCACAGCAAAAACTATTCACATATATTACCCGTGACAGTCATAGGAAGCGGACTATACAGGTCAGTGCCAACTACCTCAAACAATTTTTAGGGGACACGGGAGTGCTTGTAATTCTCCGCTTGGAGTGTAAGTGGAGAGCTTGCGATACTGAGAAAGGGCGCATGAGGCAACGTATTTCACGACACTGGTGGTCAAACCCTGTTAGTAGTAGTGACATCTTATGCAGTCATGCGTTTTCAGGAAGCTCATGTGTCCCGCAGACATGTTGTTATAATGTCTTGAGGACTTGAGCCCGAACAGAGCGAGGTAGAACGGGCACCCAGCGTTGACCCTCCGCGTGGTAGATATGACGGTACATGACGTGGTTCTTGAGCAGGAATTGCGTCAGCTGTCAGCGAAGATGGGTGTAGAGCCGCCGAGTCCCGTCAAGACGGTCCATGATGCGGCGACAGTAAGAGTCAGAACGTTGGTGGGATAACAACAAACCACACTCGTTCGGAGAAGTTGGATCAAGAGTAGCTAAGGACGAAACATGTGGGGAAGTGACGGTCGAAATCCCCTCGAGTGTGGCAGTGACGGGTTTGTTGAATGGCTCCGTATGGAGCGGGCATTGTGAAGCTTCGTCGGAGTCTTGATGTTTGCTTAAATACTTGTAAGTAATAAACGAAGAATCTAGCAACGAAGGGTGCGAGATAAGTTCTTGAGTGTCGAGAGTAAGTATAAGGCGTGATGGTCCGTAACCACAGTAAAGTAGCGGTCGTTGAGATAAGGTCGAAACTTCTGTATTGACCATATGACCACTAGGCACTCCTGTTCGGTGATAGTATAATTATTTTCGGCAGGAGTCAGTGCATGGCTCGCGTATGCAACGACCTCCTCACGTGAAGACTTGTCTTGCTGTAGAAGAATACCACCAATGCCCTGCCCACTAGCGTCTGTATGCAGGAGCATAGGCGCGGTTTCGTCGAAATGACAAAGGACTGTTTCGAATGTGAGTGCAGACTTCAGTTGGGCAAACGCCGCTTCACATTCAGGAGACAACACAAAGGCGACGTCTGATCTCAGCAACTTGTGCAATGGCGAGGCTATTGAGCGAAGTCTCGAATTAATAGGCAAAAATAAGGAGCGAGGCCGAGGAAACTGCACAAATCTCTGTCTTTTTTAGGACGCGGGAAGTGTTGGACTGCGCAAATGTTGTCTGGATCGAGACGAATACTGTTCTTGCTTACGATGTGGCCTAACACTTTTATTATCTTGCTCGCAGAACGGCATTTCTTGGCGTTCAGCTGAAGGCCTGTGTTTGAAAGGCACGTGAGTACTTCGTCCAGTCGTTCCGAATGCTGAGGGAAGGTTGACGAGAAAATAACAATATGGCCTAAATAGCAGAAGCAAGTGTTCTAGTTCGAGCCTCGTAAAACTGTATCGATTATCCCCTCGAATGTCGCTAGAGCTCTGCGAAGGCTGAGCGGCATGACGTCGAGTTTGTACAGCCGATCTGGTGTTGAAAATGCTGTCTTTTCTTTGTCTTCCTCGTGCATAGGTATTTTCCAGTAACCCGAACGCAGGTCTCGGCTTGAGAAGTACTCGGCACCCTGCAGTGTATATAAAGCATCGTCTATGCGTGGCATGGGGAAAACATCCTTGGGGCAATCTTATAAGTGCCCTGTAGTCTACGCAAAATTGCACGGAGCAATCTTTCTGCTACTAAAACAACAGGTGATGACCGAGGACTCGTGGGGGAACGTATGATGTTCCGTTGCAGCATATCAGCTGCATTTTTTATTACCTCACGCTCGGATGAAGAGACGCGATATAGTCAATGGCATACGATGGAAGTGCTACCGGTCTTAATACTATGCTTGATAAATGACGTCTGTCCCACAGATGAAGAATGGGCATTAACGATCTCCTATGCTTTTGTAGCAACGCGAGCGACTCATCTGTCTGTGAAGAGATCAGCTCTGGACTAATAGTTGCAGCAAGAACAGAAACGCATGATGAAAATAAAATAAAGTTCAGAACATGCTGGCATAAGTGGAACAACAGAGACAGGCTGGATTCGGTAATGCAAGTCATTGTGGTGCCTTTAGGAATGACAATTTTTTTCAGTCGTCTAGTTTGTAGCATAGAGAAGTTCGGAGCCATTCTGGAACCGCTCTGGACTTGAATCAAGGGCTTAACCTCTTGCAAGACATCGTGCATATGGTTGGACAAACATGTCACCAGGGTTGATCACGTTAGAAACCATGGTAACTATTCGCTGAGGACCAGGTGGTAGCTCGGTACCTTCCCCAGCGAGCAAGCAAACTGGCTTGTCATCCGAATTAGGGCATAGTCAGTTTCTATCATGTGCAAAAAATTTCCTCGACACCAGATGGAAGCGTTCACCGTAGACAGAAAATCTCAGCCAAATCAAAGCTGGTGGGCACACGTACTAAGCATGGCGGACAGTTGATGTTGACCGGAGTCTAACAGAGTGGTAAGGAGGGGTTGGCTCAGATGTCACAGTTGGCGACGCAGAGCGACGTTGCAGTGAATAATAAAGATGACGTCGGAAATTGGACCAGCTTGTCCCATTATCCCGTCCGTAGAGGTCGAATCCACGACGCTCGTCCCAATGACGCTTCCGACAGAAGCGTGCAATGTGGCCCCAATAGCCGCAGCAATAACAGATCGGACGAGGTGGCCGCCATTGTGGGTGAAAGGGCTGGCTAGGAATACTCGGAGTTATAGAAGCCAGTGGGACAGGCGTCGAGTGTGATGGCATCGGTTGTACGATGATTGGTGAACCAGCGAGTACTTGTGCATACGTCGCTGGAGTCGAGGTACCAGAGATTGATTAATATGTGGGGTTTAACGTCACAAAACCACCATTTGATTATGAGAGACGCCGTAGTGGAGGGCTTCGGAAATTTCGACCACCTGGGGTTTTAATGTGCGCCAAATCTGAGCACACGGGCCTACAACATTTTCGCCTCCATCGGAAATGCAGCCACCGCAGCCGGGATCGGAGAGGTACCAGAGAGTCTACATACACTGGGCCGGCCATGGACGCCAACTCCTCTTTGATAACGTCGCGCAGAAGAGTGTTGGAGGAGGGAGGTGGACTCGGTGTCAATGAGAGGCCGGCAGATTACAGCTCTACCCGCAAAATCGCCTGGATCATTGCACGAATCGAGTCATCAGTCGTGGTGGTGTTTTCAGGGCTGTCCGGCGGTAACCGTTGGGACTCAAGTTTCTCTAGGCATTGGTACGTGGCAACAACGCCAGCGACAGTGGTCGGGTTTTGTATGACGAAGGCATTGAACGCGACCGTGCCGATCCCTTTCAATAGATGGCGAACCCTCTGTGATTCGGAGATGGACGTGCTGAAACGGCGACAGAAAGCAGGCACATCCTCTATGTACGAGGTGTAAGCCTCACCGCATCGTTGCGTGCGAGCGTCCAGTGTCTCCTTCACGAGGGAAGAACAAACCGCCAGAGCACCGAAGATTGGGCAAAGCTGTTGCTTGAAATGTGTCCTGTCCATGATGTCCCTTCCATGATTGAAAAACCATGTTTTCGCTACGCCTGTCTAATATAAAGAAACAGGAGCGAAGCTTGGCAGACTCACCCAGTTGTTAGTGGAACTTGCTCGATTGAATCGGTTCAACCAATATTCCACATCTTCACCTCTAAGTACAATGAAAGTGGGTGGATCACATTATTGCGCGGTGATAATCCACGTTGGAAAGGCCACGGTAGCCTGGGGCCGTGAAGGTAGACGCAGAATGGCTGGTTGGCTCGTCGTCCTGAGGCATGTTTCCGGACACCTGGCACATATGACGACGTGAGTGGACCTCCAGAAAATAGAGCGGGCTATGAGAGGACAGAAGATCGCAGAGCACACTGCACCACTTGTGATGCAACGGGGAAGGTAACCTTTATCAGGACCAGAAGACACCATCAAGCGACCACACCCGGAGCACAGACCTCAGGCATGCCGAGCTCCCACAGCAGATGAAGATGACAACCACTCATGATGATCAACATGTGTGAACAAAGTAGATGTGCTTAATGAATGCCTCCCATATATGTATATATATATATATATATATATATATATATATATATATATATATATATATATATATATATATAATATATATATATATATATATGTGATGCTACGATGAATGGGAGACGTGTCCCGGCTCATACTCCATGTTTATTCTATGCTCACTTCTTCCTTCTCTACTTCTCCTAACCATCACTTGATACGTCACACGATTCCCCTTCCCCCCGAAAGAATGCGCGAGCTACAAACTATGAAGCATGAACAAGTGGTGTCTCATCATAGAAAAATTATCACAAAATAGAGTAGTTCCATGTAACACGGCAGTTCCATGCACTTGCACAAATATCTTCACAGGGAAGGCAGTCCAGTGACATCTAGGAGACCTCAGGTGGGCGAGGTTGGCTGTTGCGTTCTGGAGAGCATAACCCTGCATTCGACGTGGAAAATGATGATGACACAGCCTGGATAATAGCGAAAAACGAACAATGTTGGGAGTCCTTGTAGCGTTGGAAGGTTGTATGTCTAATGCGTCGGATTTCAAGTCGTGGCTGCGACAGACGCATTGTATCTAGAATGCTTGCTTCTTGAGAGATGGTGACGGCTAGATGCCTGTGTGCTGGCGGCGTGCAAGAAGTGCTTCCGCGTCTTTCTGGGCGTTTTCCGTGGTGTTGTCTGTGTAACCGCAGACGCAGAGAGCGTCTGTGGCGATGTTCCTTCATCCGGAAACGTCCTACTTTTTGAAATGACCCTTGGATCAAAGTCCTTAATTTTTTAAGTAGTTCAAGTCGTGACTGTGCTTCTGTTGAAGTTTTCGTTCGTCGTCGTATTTTCTTGGTTTGGTGATGGCTCTGAGAAAATTGTGGTCGGTCATCGTCGTTGAATAGGGAGACGCTGTCGGTAGTGCCAGCATTATTTACGAGTGGGATGCAAGCATGATTTCTGTCAAGAAAAGCAGTAGATACATTTTCGTTTTTATTGGCGAGACTCGCATTGTATGGTGACTACGTTATGTTTCCACTTTCAGTTGGTCCGGTTCCTGAGAATGACAACGCCGCAAACATGGCTTGACGTGGTTCTGATTCCGTAGATTTGTTTTTTTGCAGGAGAATTGAGCCAAGCGTTCCTGATGTACAATCGCTTTCGCAATAGCAGTGGCTTGACAAGTTATTTGGCCGATATTTCAGGTGGTCAGTTGCGTATGTGGCGATATCTTGAGGGGTGCGATGAGAGTGACGAGCACCAGACGAGCTACTTGGCACAAAATTAGGTGGTGGCTTACGTAGGCAAGACGACGAGTCAAGTACATTCGGTGCTTGAATATTGTCTTGATTTGTGTATTGTCTTGATTTGTGTGTGGAAGAGGTTAGCGTTGGTGACATTTGTGAAGATGGGAAACCAGGTGGAAGGTTCGGCCTTGTAGAAAAACGGCTGGGCTGTCTTTCTATCAGCAGGTGACTGACTTCGCCTAACGGGAATTGTAAACTTCTGCTCTGTGCTCGAACGCGTGAAGGCTGCATATGAATGTGATTACTGAATTTGAATGCATCGATATGGCTGGTTGTAACTGACTCTTCATTATAGTCTTGAAACCAGATGATCAATTCTTCTTTTATCTTTTGCCAAGACTCGTCGTTGTCGAATATGTGGGTGAGATAAAACTTAAATGCCTCACCGGTGACGTAGTCGCTGATGTTCGTGACCATCTCCTGTTCCGACCAAGATGCAGCGGTAGCGTGGAGCTCGTACAGGTAGAACCAGTCCTGCACGGGTCCATCGTCCACTGCTCCGGAGTACTTAGGAATGGGAAGGTCATCTGATGCTGCTGTCATGATGCTTGGTGGTCTTGGTGGTCCGCGTTCGGTCACTGCGTCTCGCTGAGGTCATCGATGATGATGGCCGGGCGATGAAGTGGTTGCGAGGTCTTCATCCTGTCGACTCGTGTGATGCTACGATGAATGGGAGACGTGTCCCGGCTCATACTCCATGTTTATTCTATGCTCACTTCTTCCTTCTCTACTTCTCCTAACCATCACTTGATACGTCATATATATATATATATATATATATATACATTGTCAGTTGTCAGTTTTTGTCATTATTTTTGATGCAGTATCCGGTTTTAGGCGTTCCCTCGCTCAACACCAGCCAACACATGCCTTGCAAGCACATGTACCGTCATTCCCACCACGACGTCTCATGCATGTGAAATTCCTGTACACAGACGATGGTGATACATTGCCTTCTAGGTATTATTATTGTGATAGTAAATATATACACACCCTCGGCTGAATTTTGCCACCGGCGTTGGCGTCACTCACAGTATATGTATTTTTATCCTTATATATAAAAATGCAAGAATGAAAATTAAAACAGAAAAAGGCTCCAGAGCGTCACTCACCGTATATATATCCGTATTCTTTTATATGAAAATTCAAGAATGAAAAAAAACAGACTCTGGATCGCAGCTTCGAATTTGGCTCCTCTCAACGGTGAGTGCGAAGCGTTAATTAAAGAGCCTCCGAGGAGCACGTCTTTCACTGTTCAAACGGCAAGGTACTCACATCTACCACGCACCAATGCTTCTGGCATCTCAGGGGACAGGGAGAGAATTATGTTTTTTTCAGCATTACCAGCAAGAAGGCGCAATAATCGCGCATCACCACATCGAGCGGTGGCGCGTGCTCTAATCTCTCACTCGTATTTTGCACCGCTTAGAGGAGAAGATAGACGCTCCTTTACGTGCTAATATCTCGTGGAGTTGAGGAGGGGAGGATCGTACGTCTTGGCTGTCCTCGGGCTTTACCTTGACCGATTCTGTTGTAGTTACCGGGTGCCCAAAGGTCACTCCAATTATTGCAGTTGCCGTTTGCGAAAAGCGCGTGGTTTTTAGACGCAGCCAAGTAACAACTGAGACGCTTATTTGCATGCTTGTGTACCTGTGAGGACGTTTTTTGTGTCATTTGTGCATTAGAAACGCGGAGACCGTCTCTATATGCTTTACATTTCTATCTGCTTTTCATTCTGCGCGTGACCTTCCAAGTTATTGCTATCACGTTCATTGCTTCGCCTTTGCCGCAAAGCTGTGACGTTTTTTTCAAAAACTCAGCATAATTTAGCGCGCTTTCACCTCGAAAGAAACACGCTCGTATGCGACGAAGTGCGACGCCGTTGGCGCCTTCGTAGATCAGCCTATCAGCGATTCCCGCTGACTGCTTTTGGGGATGTGGTGGTCAAAGATTTCTAAACAATTAAATGGTTTCGGGGACATGAACGTGTTAAATGGGGAATAATACGTTGCATCCGCAATTGGAAGGAGTGGGGAATGGAAACACACTTCATCGAAGGAGCACTTAGGAAACAGGTTCTTTTTACGGATTCTGAAACAGGCGCGCGAGCTTTTGTGCACCTTCTTGACTCGTACATTTCAGCTCGCAAATCTCGAAACCTCGGTTACGCCGAAACTCTTCCCAGCTGTTCATTAACCTCCCATGTTTGCGCTGGCGAGCATCATGCAGTTTTTTTTTAATCCACAGTTGTAAAATTTCTTCCTGTGAATTGCACTGTCTTTATTTCGGTAGCTCTCCCTGCACAGTGGGGATTTTGCTAACAGCGCTGGCGTTTCTTTTTGCTGACCTGGCCAAACGGTTTCAGCGTTCCGTGTAATTGGAAGTACTACTGAACTTCAATGAAAATTTCTCGTATTTTACAACTTCGACTTGAGTGAGGAATAGCTAAACGAGCAAAAGATCACTTTCAAAATTTGGTGGAAAAATGGTGTGCTGGTGACTGAATTCGGTACAAATATAGTACATTAAGTATACGTAATGAGAGAAACTTTATTTCAGTCCTGCAGGACGCGCTTAGGCCGTGGCGAGCGTCTCCCACGTAGGGACCGACAGGCAGTACCTGGCGGCCACTTCGTGGGCCTGCTGGACGGCCCATTGCTGGTCGGCGAGAAGTGAGCTCCTGAGGGACCTCTCACGCTTGCTTGAGGTAGAGTCGGGAGGAGTTCTTCTACACTCCCAGAGCATATGTGCGAGTGTCGCTGTGCGCCCACATGATGGGCATGTGTCGCGGGGGTAAGCATCGGGTTAATAAACGTGAAGCGTGGCAAGGTTTGGGTACGTGTGTGTCTGTAATAGGCGTAGGGTTAATGCCTGCGGTCGGTTAAGTTTCGGATGTGGGGGTGGGAAAACGCGGCCTTCCAGGTAAAAGTGCTTTGTAATTTCATTGTACGTAATTGGTGCATCCCGATTGGTATCTAACGCAGCAAGATGGGGTTGCCCTGTGGCCCCATCCAACCTCAACGAGATGCCATACATTAAGTATACAAACAAACAAAAAAACAGCGCATGGAAACTTTAGAAAAAAACAGAATTAAGACGAGACAATATTATTTCAGTACATGTTTACGAGCATCATCATAGACTTATTTATGATTGTTGATGGACAGATGGACGCAATATAGTAGGAATGATAATTCCATAAAACAATTACTCATACATGAGCTGACGAATTGAAAGCGTTAGTCCGTTCGTTTACATGCTTCATGTTTTATTGAATATGTAGGTGATTGATATTTGGGGTTCAACGTCCCAAAACCACCATATGATTATGAAAGATGCCGTGGTGGAGGGCTCCGAAAATTTTATTTATAATGTAAGAATATGAATTTCGTCAAGGCACTCTCAAGTTCCAGGGAGATTACGTGATGGATGTGATAGAAGTATTTACGAAACATGTGCAACAGAGAAATCGAATAACATATATAAAGAGGGGTGATATTGTAACGATGTTGAAGGACTCGGGGTGTATTAAACGTATTTATTAAAGGGCGAACCTGTGCCCACAACTCAAAGGGACTATGGTCGTAGCACGTTACAGCAGAACACCGAAGATGTCTCCTTCTTCTACTTCTCCAAGAAGAGTCCCAAGCGCGTGACGCACATCAGCAGGGGCCAGCTGGGTTCTCGTACTATCATCATCGTCTCTGCGCAACACTAGACGGCGCGCATGTATGTCCCTGTGGGCGCGGTGATGGGCGCGTTGTTTGAATGCAGGCACTATGTCGCAGCATAATCCCCCTCCTAATACGCATCGTCCCAATGCGTCAGGCAATGAATAGATTCGTGGTAGGCGTCACTGGTCTTCCGATGATCTTTCATAGTAAGGCTTCATCCGGACTACAAGTACAACCTTTGTAGGGTGGGGGCGTTTTAAGCTCCCGTGTATAGCGGATCTGATTTGGTAAGTTACATCGCTTACACGATGGAGTACTTCAAAAGGCCCGAAGTAGTGGCTAAAAAGTTTTTCAAGAAGTCCATGGCGACGCACTGGGGTCCATATCCATACTTTGTCACCTGGTTGAAATTGCGCTTCGGTACGACACTGATTGTACCAATGGGAGCCGATACGCTGTTGGCGGCGTATTCTGTATATCGCCATCTGTGGTGCTTCCTCGGCTCTTTGCAGGAAGTCGTCTAGGCCAGGTGGATTGCTGCTTTCATCATTCAGTGGTACCATGGCCTCCAGTGGAGTGGTGACTGTTCGGCCGAATACAAGTTCAAATGGTGTCACTCGCGTTGTTTCTTGAACGGCTGTATTATATGCGAACGTGATGTAGGGCAATATTTCATCCCACAGTTTATGTTCGACTTCGACATACATTGAAAGCATATCAGTCAAAGTTCTGTTCAAGCGCTCCATTAGGCCATTTCTTTGAGGATGGCATGCTGTAGTTCTTCTCTGGTCTGTATGGGTCATTCGCATCAGACATTTCATTTCAGGTCTGCAGCAAAAGCTGGGCCACGATCTGTAATTACGACGCTGGGTGCACCATGTCTGAGGACTATGTTGTTGATGAAGAACTTAGCAACTTCAAGAGCTGTTGCAGTGTACAGCGAGTCAGTACTGCTCAGCGTAACGAGTGAAATAGTCCGTGGCTACGACTATCCACTTACTTGTGTGCATTCGATGTCGGAAACGGAACTAGGATATCCATACCGACTTGTTGGAATGGGGCATGCGGTGGTTCTATTGGCTGGAGGAGGCCTGCAGGTTTCACGGATGGAGTTTTGCGTCTTTGACACTCACGGCAAGTTTTCACATAGCGCTGAACTGATGATAAAAGTTTTGGCAAGTAGAATTTTAGGTGAATTCTGGCGAATGTACGGCTGACACCCATGTGACCAGATGTTGGCTCATCATGAGACTGCGTGCAGAATCTCGTTTCGTAAAGGTGCAGGTACAACGAGTAAAAACTTGTCACCATGAGGCTCGAAGTTCCTCTTGTAAAGCACCCCTTCTCGAAGACAGAACGAAAGGAGCCCTCTGGATAAAGTGCGCGGGACTTTAACGTTGAGTCCTTGGAGACGCTGTATAAGCGGCAGCAAATCGAGGTCATTTTCTTGTGGTTGAGCGATTTCTGATGCCTGGACGACGCCTAGAATCGAGAAGTCTTCTTTCTCTGGCTCACTCGTCTCCACTGGTGCGCGTTGGCATCACTGTGCTTTTTCCCAGATTTGTATACCACAGTGAAATCGTACTCTTGTAGCCTAAGGCTCCATTTTGCTGGTCGGCCAGAGGGATCCTTAAGATTCGCCAGCCAACACAGGCAATGGTGTTAACTGACAGCTCGGAATGGTCTACCTAGAGATACGGCCGAAATTTACTTATGGCCCAGATGACCGCGAGACACTCTTTTTCGGTTACAGAGTAATTTGTCTCAGCTTTCAAAAGCTTGCGGCTGGCATACGCTAGCACTTTTTCTTGGCCGTTTTGCCGCTGGACTAGAATGGCTCCGAGGCCAACGTTACTGGCATCAGTGTGAACTTCAGTTTCGGGCGTCTCATCGAAGTGGGCGAGGATCGGAGAGGCTTGCAGGCGTGTTCTTAACTCATCAAATGCTTCCTGTTGTTCACATTCCCACATAAAGGGCACCTCGTCTTTTGTCAAATTAGTAAGTGGTTCAACAATAATCGAAAAATTTTCCACAAACCGCCGATAGTACGTGCATAAACCCAGGAAGCGACGCACTGACTTCTTGTCTTTGAGTGTCGGGAACTTCGCGATGGCAGCTGTCTTTTCGGGATCTGGCCGAACGCCGTCGGAGCCGGCGACGTGTCCGAGGAATCGAAGCTCTTCAAAAGCGAAGTGGCATTTTTCTAGCTTGATGGTCAAGTCTGCTGAACGAATGGCTTCTAATACTGTGCGGAGCCGCTCTAGATGTTGGTCGAGTGTAGCGGAAAATACAACGTCATCCAAGTACACCAAGCAGGACCGCCATTTCAGTCCCGCGAGGACAGCGTCCATCATTCTCTGAAACGTAGCTGGTGCTGTGCACAGGCCGAATGGAAGCGCTTTAAATTCATAGAGGCCGCATAGGTTATGAATGCCGTCTTTTCACGGTCGCGCTCATCCACCTAAATTTGCCAATATCCACTCTTGAGATCAAGGGAGGAGAAGTATTTCGCACTCCATAGTCGATCGAGTGTATCATCTATTCGCGGCAGAAGGTATACATTGCGTTTTGTTACGTTGTTCAGTTTTCCGATAGTCGACGCAGAATCGAAGGCTGTTATCTTTCTTTTTAACAAGCACTACGGGAGACTCCCATGGACTGCTGGAAGGCTGGATCACGTCATCTGAAAGCATCTCCTCCACTTATTGATTACGTCTCTTTCCTTTTGCGATACTCGATATGGGTGTTGGTAAATCGGTCTTGTGGCTTCTTCTGTTATAATCCTGTGTTTTGCAATAGCCGTGCGTCGCACCTTATAGGACGTTGAAAAACAGTCTAAAAACTCTTTTATAAGGACCAACAATTGTTTCTTTTTGTAGTGGGGAATTTGCAAGGCACTGACTAGTGGGAGACAGGCGAGGACTTAAACGATTAGACGATCGACGCAGCTCGTGCCTCCGGAGCTGCGGCAGTTAGTTTTCCGTCTCAATGGAGGTGGGTCGTCGACGCATAGGCGACACGGAACGACGACTTGGTGAAGGGGAAGGTGAGCGGGGAAGTAGAACGTCGAGAGCGGAGGTTCGGGTGCCGGAAGCAGCTTGCGCATCGCGTTCGTGAATTTCAGGTGGCACATGAGGCGCGTGGCATGAAGGCCGAAACGAGTAGTCAGGGTATCTTGGTGTATTAGCTGCGAAGCGCCGACGACATAGACGCGCAACGTGGCCTGGAATCCCGCAAAAGTAGCATATCGGCCGTTTGTCAGCAGTGCGCCAAGGATTCCCAGCATGCTGCTGTGTAGCTGGAAACGGCGCAGGTAGGTAGAGGTCGCACCGGTTTGTGGCGTATACCAATGGCAGACGAGGCGGGGCATTGCCGCAGACGGCCGCATAAGTCAGTGGCGGCGGCAACAGGTGTTGATGGAGAGGCAGGCGTAGGTAATGGGGCAAACGCCTCGGAGACCTGCTCCTGCATAGCCTGTCTGATTGTCGGCGTAGACGGTTCGTTGGTAGCTTCGGTGGTCGGCAGATACGAGAGACACGAAAGCTGTCGTGCCGACCTCTTCGCGTACATATACTTTTATCTGCTCCAGCAGGGTGCTGTCACCACTGACGGCCAGGGAAAGGAGCGAGAGAGTCGTCTGCTGTCGTTGACCTCCGAACTAATGCACGTTGCTTGCGAATCTCTTCCAAGTTCTGGCACAAGGTTACAAGTTCGGATACGGTACTTGGGCCTTTGCCAGCAACATTTGAAAGGCATCATCGTCTATTCCTTTCAAGATATGCCTGATCTTTTCTTGCTCGGTCATCTCAGGGTTGAAGCGCCGGCATAAACGATAACATCTTCAATGTAGCTAGTGAAGTTTTCGCCCTGCCTTTGCGCTCGTCCGCGTAGGCGTGTTCAGCACGCAGTTTGCGCACTGCGGGGCGATCGAACACAGCTGCAAGGGTGGTCTTGACGCGGCCCAAGTGGTAATTCCAGTACGGTGGTTGTTGAACCACAGGCTGGCGACCGTCTTTGATGATAAAAATGGACGTTACTCTTCAATTTCGAGGGGTCGTCCCACTTGTTGGCGGCCGCTCACCCTTTTCACACAGCTGCAAACCAGTCTTCCACATCTTGGTCCTCGGTGCCGCTGACGAAGGGGGGATCCCGTTGCGCAGGTGGGTAGGTACGATGACCAGTTGAGATTGGGCCGTTGCTCTGCAGGGGGGTGCCTTGCTCGGTCGTCTGATTCAGGCATTGCTGATGCAGTGGGCAGCTTCCGGCTTCGAAGTTCCAGTTTTGCGTACCCAGCACACTTCCACCCACTTTGCAAGGGAAGTTTCAATAAGCGACGGCCAGGTACTAGGGCAGGCAGCCGGGTAGGAACGAAATGCTTGAGCCGTCCAAGCGTCTACAGGCTCGTGCCCACACTCTGCCGCTTCGCACTCCGAGGAGCGATGTTCCCACTAGTCAGTGCCTTGCAAATTTCCCCACTACACTTTTGATATTCTGGGAGCCTATGGTGACGTTAACTGATGCGTCGACGTTGCAGGTCTCTTGTGGAGTGGTTGGCGTTGTCGCTAAACTGCATAGTTCAATCGCCATGCAGAACTCGTGGAAATAGGCGATAGCCATACCTTGCGCGATGTGCTCACATTCATTCTCAAAATTCGTAAGGAGGACAACTGACCGGCCATTCCTTTAAGTGAACAACACCCTCGCCACGCAAAATTCCTTTGTTTAAAAAGAGTTCTACGTTTCCATCCGCTATGCCTTCGTGGTCACAAAATGCCTTATTTTCAACAAGCACCATTACACTACAGCGTGGTGGCACTGTGACGTCATCATTAACAACGCGCAGAGCAGTAAGACGTCGCTTTTCTAATTCCTCCACCGACATAGCTTGTTCTGTCGTAAACGTTACACTGGATCTGTGCAGAATAATTATGGCTCCATTGGCTTGCAGAAAATCCATTCCTAGTATAAGTTTCCTTGAACAGTCTGGTAGCACGATGAAGTCAGCAAGGTAAGTAAAGCCTCTTATTTCGAGCCTTGAGGTGCATCTCCCGAGCGGTGTAATAGTGTGGCCACCTGCCGTGCGTATCTGTGCCACACTCCATTTTGTCACAACCTTTTTCAGTTTCTTTGCCGATTTGTGACTTATTACCGAATAATCAGCGTCGGTGTCAACTAAAG
Source organism: Rhipicephalus annulatus (assembly GCA_013436015.1). NCBI lineage: Eukaryota > Metazoa > Arthropoda > Arachnida > Ixodida > Ixodidae > Rhipicephalus > Rhipicephalus annulatus. Next base: position 41,110 of record WOVY01006919.1, read on the forward strand.
CATTTAGCTCGTATCCGTCTATTTTCAAACGCAAATCTAAAGTAATCTTCGCACTGCTGCGCTTATCCTCTGTAACATAGCATCGTCACCTTGAAACCGTAATGGAGGATCTTCGCAACTGTAGTTATCAGCGGCCTCACCTCCACAGGTCTCTTGCTTCAGTTTTCTGGGTGTGGGCTTGTATAACGGTGCCCAGACCGTGCGGAAGAAGCACGTGGGCTGGGTGATCGGTACGCCTGGGCGACGGCGATCTTGGCTGATGTTGGCGTTTAGTGAGTGGGTTCTGGCACGTGGACAAGTACTCTTTGATCTCCGTTGGCCGTTCACCGTTTCGAGGGCATGGGGCCGTACAACGGGAAGCCCCTAATCCTGCCTGTCGGTAAGGGCAAAACCTATACAGGTGACCTGCTTCCCCACAATGAAAACACAAAACCCTGCGCTCATGGTCACGCCAGATGTCTATTTTCCGGGGCCTTCGATCCACGTAGCGAGCTACACCACGGGCTCGTGGCAGGTAGGTAGCCGTCGGTTCCAGCGGACGAGGTGCGCTGCGTACCGTCTGTGGGTGAGGAGAGGCCATCGCAACTGGTGCATTGGTGTGCGCCGCGGGTTGTCTGAGTATTTCAGAGTACGTTGGGATGCGTTGGATCGGCTGTGGCGCACGCTCCGGCTCACGCATCATCTGCCTCAGTTCATCCCGTACTACATCGACGACAGACAGTGTTGCTGTAGTGTGAGGTGCTTGCAACTTGCTGAGCTCTTACCTGATCACCGACCTGATTAGTTCTCGCAGGGCGTCCATGTCACTTCGCTGGCGTCCAGAGAAGACATTGGCAGGTGCGTAGTTTATGTCTCGATTGTACTGTCGAGCCCGCTGTTCTAGCGTTTTCTTGATGGCTGTCGCTTCCGTATGAAACTCCGCAACTGTTCGTGGTGGGTTGCGGACGAGAACAGCGAATAGCTCTTGCTTCACCCCACGCATGAGGTGGCGTACCTTCTTGTCTTCAGTCATATGGGAATCTGGGCGCACAAACAGGCGGATCATGTCTTCGATATACATTGCGACACTTTCGTTGGTGAGTTGGTTCCTGGATTCGAGCGCAGCCTGCGCCTTTTCTTTGCGATCCGCGCTGGCATAAGTCGCCAGAGCTTGTCACCCAAATTCATCTCAGGTCATAAAGCAGGTTTCATGGTTCTCATACCGCGTCTCTGCGAAGTCCCCAAAGCAAAGTATACGTGGCGGAGCTTCTCTCTTTCGTCCCAACCGTTCAAACGTGCCACTCTCTCAAACAGGTTCAGCCAATCTTTTACGTCTTCATACGAGTCGCGATGAAACACTGGTGGCTGGTGAGGCTGATTTATAACCACTTGGGCTGGTGTTACATGACTTGTCATGATGGCGGCGTCCATTGACTGATTTGCCCTTGGTGTGAAGTGGAGTGGACTGAATTCTAGTGAATCACCTCGAAGACGGCGACTGGTCCTCTGATGCACAGGTGTCAGCTTCCCAGGATCAACTCGCTGGTGGTCGGGGCTACGCTGTCTTGCGTTCGTAGATCTTTGATTCATTACCCAGCACCTCCATCAGAAATTTAACGATGTTGAAGGACTCGGGGGGTGATAAAACGTATTTATTAAAGGGCGAACCTGTGCCCACAACTCAAGGGGCCTACGGTCGTAGCACGTTACAGCAGAACACCAAAGATGTCTCCTTCTTCTATTTCTTCAAGAACAGTCCCAAGCGCGTGTCGCACATCAGCAGGGGCCAATTGGGTTCTCGAGCTATCATCATCGTCTCTGCGCAACACTCGACGGCGCCCATGTATGTCCCTGTGCGCACGGCGATGGGCGCGTTGTTTGAATGCAGGCACAATGTCGCAGCAATATGACCTGTTTCATAGGTGTTAAGGTTCATTTCGGGACGTACTGTTAGGCGTTATGAAACATGCGGCTTCATTTTGGTACAATATCTGGCTTGTGGCTTGTGAGTAGGGCAGTTCTGACGAAGAGGCCACAACGTTGATGCAAATTGCGGCTGCCGTTGAAAAATGCTTTCATAAGCAAGCTGCCTATAAGGTTGCTCAGATTACGTTTTGTATACCTAGATGAAATAATTGCCGCAAAAAGATGGGGTCATTCAAGTTGTTCGTATTTTGAGAAAATATGGGGAACGTCCGTGCTAACCCGCAGGCATACTTAAGCTTTTTTTTTACTTGATTGCTTAGCCCTGACTTTGCAATAGTTATGATCTGGGCTGGGCCAGACATACTTGGAAAGTTATTCGGGAATGTCAATTATGCTATTTTGTTCGACTCTTGAAGGCGAAGCGCTATCTTCCCGAAGTGCTTGTTTAAAAACTTTGCTTTTTCTGAGGAGCGAAGCTGTTCAGGATGTGTTCCTTCCTCACCCCCATACAGAAACAATATCATAAACTCAGACGACGCTACCTAGCTCGAACACCTAAGATCAGCTACAAGCGATCAGGCAAGCCGTAGATGCCGCTAGCGCCTGAAGACTCCTAGATGCCATCTGAGGGAGAGGTTGTAAGTGCTGTTACACTTGCGATTTAAATTAAGGTTGTTTCTCTCTCTCATAAGCTGCCATTCGCCACATAAACGTGGTGAATCTTACTGCTCACGACTGGCTCACCAGAAATGAAGAACGCTACTGATAGCCCGACAAACGCGTACGTGCCAAAAGATTTTGTGTAGCCTATCAAAATAGCTATTATCATCATTTATGGCCGGATGCCCCAATATTGTGTGAATATTACAACACACAACTTCAACGAAACTGAACGAAAGCAACATTTAGCCCAACAAATGGCTGCGAACTGATAGGGGCGAGCTGAAGACCCCGAAAACCTACAGCAAGATAATACTAGAGATCGGGAAAGCAAATGACGGCTGCGAGAAGACCGTAAAAGTGTCGAAAGACCCATACCAACGAAGACGTGTCCCTTTTCGTGCTCTGTAACTGCGATTTAACTCGAACCTATCTGCGCTGGGAACGAACGCAATTACGACCCAGATTTACCTAGGTAAATCATAGCAATGACCTAAAAGCAATATGAAAACAACCGCATGACCTATAGCTATGGTGTATGGAAACAACCTGTGAACAACAAGAATATTATTCAACATTTGCTGTTTCAAAGCTTGCGCAAGCCTAATGAAAGCTTTAACAACTATTCCTTCCACTTTCAAGCAAGCACCGTCAGCGCGACCGATATTTTGTATTTCGCGAACTGTGGATTGGCAGGGATGCAATGTAAATAATTGTTGTGGCGTAGCGAAATGACCATGGTTCAATGACTGATTTTTTAAAAATTGCCTTACGTGGACTAGCAAACAGGCTTAAACGGATTTGTTATGATTGTTCACAAGTATGTGGTTTATGAATGAATGAGTAACTTAAACAAATCTTCGTCGAATAATGAATTGTTTTCTGAACGGTTTCACACAAATCTGTTGCTATTTGTTTATGTTGGACATAATGATGGAATTTCATTTTGGGGTACGGCTCTTACGGATATTTTTCCATGGTAATGTCATTAACACAACTGTATTACTTGTTAGTTTGGTGATGGTCCTCAATCTCTCTTTCAGCCACAAGTGTGTAGTGGTTTGAGAAATAGACTAGCTATGAGGTAGAAGGAGGGGCTTGAGGTGGTTCTGTATTTCTTGACCGCACAGGGGGAAGAGTTGTTGCATAGTAATCTGTGCCAAAGAAGGAAAAAGAAGCAGTTGTGACCTCATAAATACACTTCAATTCTACATAAAACTGTTTTAACGTGATGTCTCGATCGTGATGATTATTCCAATTATTTATTTCAATACCAACATTGCATGCATTGAATGTTAAAAGACCCCTAATAGCAAAATATTTGTGTGCCATTTTTTTACTGTTATTTGAAGCTTTGCTTCTAGTAATGGCGAAGCTGAATCGTATATGCTACAATGGAGCGTATAGTTTAAGCTAGCGTCATTATTTGAGCATGTGTTTGCGTCAGTGCGAACATACACGCGAAAAATATGCCCTAAGGGCAAGTCTTTGTCGCAATAAAAAACGCATTCCTAACTACCATAAGAAATTATTGTCCCACAGCAGGACAGCACCTGAAAGAAACGTGGGCTCAAGCTTCGGTGACGCTGAATGAGCCATTTTCAAATAGGGGGACCTGTGGGCAGCAAATCATAAAAAAGTGCTCTTGAGAAAAAAGAAAAGCAGTGTTTATTATGCAGCCAAAACAATTTTCGGAGCAGCCATATTACAGAGCGAGAGTGGGTGACGACAATAGTCCTCGCCGGGAGCCAGTCAGGGTATTGTGCGCGCCCCGAAAATGTTGTCTGACGTCGACAATACTTCCTTGGCCAACGCAACATCGCAAGAGGGTTGTGTCTACGTCAAACCACAGAAAATGTCAGAGCAGCCAGATTACAGAGCAAGAGTGTTGACGACAACAGTCCTCGCCAGGAGCCTGTCAGCGTATTGTGTGCGCCCCGAAAATGTTCTCTGACGTCGACAATATTCTTGGCCAACGCTACATCGCAAGAGGGTCCTGTCTGCGTCAAACCATCGAAAATGTCGAGTCAACCTGAATACTCGGATCAGCTCTGACCCTTACTTTAAAACTAAGTCAAAATATTTTATAGGGAATGCTCGTTACGAATAATTGGTAAAAACTGCCCCCCCTTCCTTCACGCAGGACTTTCGAACAACAAAACCATTTCGAGTTTCCAAATTTGGTGCCAGGGGTCCGTTGAAGTTAATTCTGGTCGTAAAAAACATTCTTAGGTTGACGCCACCAGCTCGCGCGTTGGGTCCGTAATGTTTAACCCAACCGCCATATTGTTGAGCTGCTAGACGGCCTGTGCTTGAGCTGAAAGAGCTCCGCCTTTAAGAGCTCTTTGACGCCAGTGTCATTCATTGTCAATTCTGTCAGAACCTCAAGGCACTGCCAAAGCATGTTACACCTATAGCCATTGATTTATACCTCTCTTTTTATATATCCTGTTATAAAGTTTGTGCGTATTTGGGTAACCTGCCTGTAAAAGCACTGAAATATTTTGATGAGAAAATATGATAGCCACGTAGGATATAAATTCGGTCATGATTGAAGTTGAGTGCGTTGTGCACGTGACGCCGCTTCTAAAATGTAATCTCTAAATACCAATGGTGGTTAGCGTAGTCATCGATGCTGCACACTATGTGATGTTGTGGTCGTTCATTTCGTTGTGAGCTTTGACTCATAGCGGCCATTCTAAGGACCATAGCTGGTGATATAGTCATTAGCAACGACAAAACATTAGTGTCCAAGTCAGTGCGTTGCTGGGCAAAAAGTAGCACGTTCGGGCAGGCAATGACAGATGCTATAAAATGAGGGCAATAGGCAAAAGTTTTGTTTACCTTTTTCTTGATGCAGGCTAAGGTCAGGTGGTATGATTTGACCTGGACGCCCTTACAACGGCAGTTCTCACAATAAAACCGACATTTAGATGACAATTTTCCGCAACTTCATAAACCCCTGTGCCCTTGGGATACGAGCATTACGTTTTTAGCTTTGACCTAGACAGACGCATCTTGTAGACAAAGAGACAAAGAAGCTAAAGTGCTGCCCTAAATGCTGGCTGCAAGATCGCTTAGCAATCTGATCTGGCACAATTTAGTCTGGCGGGTAAACCGCAAACGCTGTCCTTTATGCGACGAAGCAGTGGCCTGTGTTGCTCACGTAGAACAAGAAAATCAATGTTTGAAACAGCCTCCCACACACTAGGTCAAAATGATTCGTCAAAGTGCCCGCAAGTTCGGTAGTAATGCGTGAAATTTCCCTGCGGAGAACAAGGTTGCGAAGTAGCTCATTTTTGCTTTCAAAAACGGCAAGTGCCTTTGTAGGTTAGCTGTATCAGGATATTAGGCATGCTCATTTCAGCGGATGGACGTAACACGGAAACTTTACGTAGATTAGAGCAACATACTGCGGCTACGCTTCGCCTCATTATTAGAGTTTCTAACAGGAAAGGAGGCATGAAGGAGGACAATCTTCTTCGCCTCTTTCATGCCTTCCTCATGAGTCACGTTCATTATGTTGCGTCTATGCATCACTGGCTCGCTGCAGAAAGGGAGAAGCTCAATGTACTGATCCGTAAAACTGTTAAAAGGGCACTCGGCCTTCCAATCCGAACTAGCACGGAGGGGCTGTTAGCATTAGGAATTCACAACACGTTGGATGAAATTATAGAGGCTCAACGCACGGCGCAGATCTCTCGCCTCTCGGTCACCCGGGCGGGTCGGGAGATTTTGGCACGTGCCGGAATTTCTACAATACTCCAGGAAGAGCGGATGACTTCTCTTGACTCCGCCGTTAGACAGGCACTCGTAGTTCATCCTATTCCTAGGAATATGCACCCTCAATTTAACGTCGCAAGGAGAAGGGCTAGAGCCAAGAAAATTTTGGAGCAGGTGCACTCGAAGTCGGGATCGTCGACCTTCACGGACGCTGCGCGTGCGGATAGGAATCGTTATGTGGCCGTTGCGGTCTCTGAGCGAGGTACAGTAATGTCGGCATGCTCTGTCAAGGCAACCTCCCCAGCAATAGCTGAACAGGTATCCATCGCACTAGGGCTTTTGGATTCATCCCGTGTTCAGATCTACTCTGATTCCCGTTCGGCGGTTAGAGCCTTTGCCTCTGGCAGGGTCTCCCCACCTGTTGCTAGAATTCTCAGAGGTAGGACCATCACTCCACACGAGATCATTTGGTTCCCGGCCCATATGGGCTCCACGATCAGCGGCATCACCAACTCCAACGAATTGGCCCACGCCCGGGCGCGAGGACTTGCCTTCCGCGCGGGGCTTCACGGCCCTGGCACGTTGGACCGCTCCGCCCCGCCCGGGGCCGATCCTCTGGATGGGGGTGCGGCTGATCGAGGGTCGCGGGACGTTCTAGCGACATTTAACGAAGTCACTTCACATTATCGTTTGAGTCGTAGGGTCTTTCCTCCACCCCATTCGCATCTTACCAGAGGACAAGAAGTCACGCTCAGACTACTACAGACAGGGGTTTACCCCTGCCCAGCTAATGTATCTATTTATATGGATATATCTCCTGACTGCCCGGACTGTGGGTGTGTGTGTACATTTGAGCACATGATGTGGGACTGCCCCCACATACCCAAGGAACTCAAGGCGCAAATCATCCCAAGACAAGGGTTTTATTCCGCCATCAAAAGTACGGATCGTCACCGTCAGCTTCGGGCAATCCAAGGGGCCCACGATGCCGCAGGCAGGTACTCCCTGCCTGTTCCAACGTGGGAGCGGCCCGCAGGGGCGTCGGGGTAAAACCCGACTCTCCTCCCTCGGTGTACAATAAAGTTATCTATCTATCTATTTGTAGCGGCACGTACATCGGGTCACGAAGGCCTCGTCCATCTGAACGGTAGCTTTCTTGGGGGGAAAGAAAATCAGGGGAGTGGCGGCAGCTTGTGTACATGATCTCCTCTGCAGGTTACACGTAGCAGGGTCACACAGGGTGGAGCACCACTTGCAGCAGTTGGCATTGCACGCTATGTGCTAGTAGTGAATTCTCATGGATGTAGCTACTTTCGGGCACTGATCAGCACCACACCTCTTCACCTGTCTCTCCATGCGTATTGAGTAAAGAAAAATTTTCATGATAGGAACGCTGAAGTAAACAGTGTTGCTTGCCGTTTCTGCTAAATGAGAGAATGTCTGTTTGTTGTTCGGACTATGCAGCAACAATTAGAACTGCAAGACGCTTTTTCGCGCAAACAATATATACGAATGCAACTACATGGCAAAGAAAATCGTGCTGAAGTTATATTAAAAACCAAGCAACGTAAGCAGGGCGTGGTGTTCTGGGTGAGCAATCATGCTCGTGTGTGGTATTTCTGAAACACCCCATGAATAAAACACTACCATGTAGACGCTACTCCACACTACATGTGAATGCCCGCTTATGCTCCTTTTATTTGAAACAAGTTTTATTTAAAACTAGACGTCTAAACCTGCATGCATGCATGTCTGGTCTAGAACGTCAAAAGCCAATAATGAAATGTTTTCGCAGCGCAACTCTTTATTTCATGTTGTTACGAGACGTACTTGTCTTGCAGACCAAGAGACAAAGAAGCTGAAGTGCAGCCTGAGACGCTGGCTGCTATTTCATTGCAAATTTACTTGTAGATAATGTAATATACTGGCAGCTTTCTCCTTCTTGTATTTGTCATCTACGTTAGAATGTTTGGCAGGTGCGGCGTAGAAGAAGCGCTGTAAGACGGAAGTTCGCGGTGGTCATCGATTTCAAGTTTTTTTTATTTTGCTTTGAGTTAACAGTTTCATTCTGGAAATTCGCCTCTGTTGTTGTAAGGCGTCTGCAGACTATCAGGAAGAAAGATCCCAAGTTGCGGGAAACGCCGAGATTTCTCACAGCCTGGCCGTTGATTGTTTAACTGCACCACTCCAACACCGGTGGTAAGGGGAACGCGTAGCGGCGCGTTCGTGTGGACGCACGTACGCACGGCCTTACACGCGTGATTCAATGCTTCGCATCTAAAACTTTGCGACTTACATGGTAATTTCATAACTTGAAAAGCAGCCGCAAAAAAGAAAAAAACGCCTGTTTATTTTTTTCCCACGCGTACACAGAACCTTACATGTCGTATATTGAGGACATGCTCGTTTTTTTTACATGCAGTGGAAGGAGTGTGTAGGAGTCGGATAAGGTATGCCACGTGCTCATTGGTATAGGAGAGGACGTGTTCAAGCTAATAATGCGATGAAATCGTACGACAGCCAACGTATATATTAAGAAATGCTTGCGTTTCGAACAGGCTAAAAACCGACGCACTAGGAAATCAGTCACACGGCTACGGAACATCACTGCGAAGTCCTTATGCTTAGATGACCTCCCTTTCCATCTGTAGTCGTCCCCAGTGTCTGAAGGTACACAAGTCATTCATTGGGAAATTCTAGCTATTACGCTGCTTCTTCTTAACAGCACCCACAGTGATTCGCAGGTGCCCGAAGTTTCTCTGATCCAGCGGTAGGAACTCAGCAGTTTTTGCTTGCAGTGCTATTGCCCAGTGTAGGTCAACCGAACTATCCTCAAGGTTGCCACTTTGCCCTCGACCACCTGCCCAGGAACAACAACTCTATCCACGCTTTCGATATCCGGCTGAATGGCGGAATGCGTATGATTCACCGATCGTCCCCGAGATTTCGGCTCATGTGCAAGTAGCGCCACCTCTTGCTGATTCGCGGCGGCACTTCTCGTAACTCTTTGGCAACGGACAACAAAACAATAACGTCTATTACCCCTTACAGGTTTTTTAAATTCATTCTCGCTTATTAGCCGCTCATGTAGAGACCTTTCTTTTAGCAGAGTTACGTTCGACTGGTTACAATACTGCGAGTTGGACGAATCATTATATGTAAACACACAATGCCTACGGGAGATCTCGAAATGACTGGCCATTTTTTTCGCATTTGAATCATAACTTTGGCAATCCGCTTGGAGATATCTAAAGGCACTTTTTGATTTAAGCATTCTGTTGTGAATAAGAAAGACGTTGATACCATCAGGTCAGCTATCATCAACACAAGAAAAAGGCACGAGATCGGCGATCAAGCACTGTCATTTGGTCCGCCTGCGTTCCTTTAGAGCTACCACCCGCTTGCTCAGTCCTTCAATAAACCCCTTTACATTTGGTGGATCGTGCTGGGTAACTACATCACCTATACCCTGGAACTCCGATCCCGCACCCGGCCGTCGACCATGCAAGTTGACGCTGTCCAACAGAAAGCACCTCTCGCAGCCGCTACTTGCCCCGGCCCGGTTCACCAGCAAGACCCGCCAATCTTTTCGGGCACCGAAGACCAGGACGTCGAGGACTGGCTGTCATCCTACGAAAAAGTCAGTGGACCAAACAGGTGGGATGACGCTGCTAAGTTGAGATCCGTCAACTTTTACTTGGCTAATGTGGCGAAACTGTGGTACACAAACCAAGAATCCGAGTTCGAAAACTGGGCCACTTTCAAGAAGGCAATATCCTCGGTTTTCGGTCTCCCTGCCGTGCGGAAGTTGCGCGCCGAACAACGCCTGCGCTCACGGCACAAGAACCTGGTGAAAGAGCAACAGCAAGAGCAACCACCGACACCGTTAGCTCCCATGCTCCGACATGCACTTCAAGATCAGATTGCCGAGGCTATGCCAGTGCCCTGTCGTCGCCGCGTCTCTTACTTATGCTGACGCAGTAAAGAGGCAGCAGCCACTCCAGCTCTCGCCGTTCAATAGACTGCCGTATGTCACCACTCCTACTCAGTCTTCCGTCGCATGGGCTCCTCCCCTCGCTACCACAGCCTTGACTCAGCCGTATGTGGCGTGGGCGGCACCCCTCGCTGCAAATGCCTGGCGAAAGCGTGATAACCGGCCTATCTGTTTTGTGTGCGGCGGCCCTGGCCATATCTCCCGATACTGCCGTCGTCTCGTGCCCGCCTACACAGACGTCCGACCACGAAGCAACTACATAGACCGACCCCCTTTTGGTTATGAAAGTTCGGATCGTCAAACACGTCTTCCCGTGACTAGCCGGCAACTTCGTCTCGTCGCTCACCTTCACCCAATCGACGCTCCTTGTCACCCATGCGTTCACGACCAGTCCCTCAAAATGAGAGCAACTAGCCGTCACAGTTCAAGGGGCAAGAACTGCGCTATCGAAATGTTCAAGTCAACGCACCTTGCGCTCAAATATCGTCGAAGTTTTTGTAGACGGCGCCCATGCATACGCTCTTGTGGATACCGGTGCCGCTGTGTCTGTTATGGACGCCAAACTTCGCCGCAAGCTCCGAAAGGTGACAGCGCCACTTGATATGATGTCCTAACGTGCAGCAAATGGAGAACCTGCTCAACCTATAGCCGCCTGCACTGCCCGACTTACAATTGCGGAAGACCACTACATTGTTGAGTTTATCGTCCTTTCCTCGTGCTCTCATGACATCATACTTGGCTGGGATTTCCTATCGCGCAGTCGTGCCGTTATAGATTGTACCCATTCCGAACTTGAACTGCTTCCGTTGTTCGACCAGCCCTACGACCACACTAATCAAGCCACGCACAAGCTAGTTGTCAAAGAGGACACTGACATTCCACCGACAACAGCTGTTTTGCTCCCTGTGGTCTCCGACGGCATGCGTGATGAAGTTGCATTTTTTTGAGCCATCACGCCTCTTTCTAAGTCGGAAACCACTTCTGCTTCCTTATTCAGCCCTCTAAATTTCTAATGGAGCCAGTGCTCTCTGCCTTACCAATCCCTTTCCGCATACAATCAAACTGTTTAAATGCGAGACTCTTGGATGCGTACAGCCCATTGATAACGGACAAATGTTTACCGTGCCGCAAGAATCATCCCAAAGTGACCTCGCCGTTGTCAGTGCTCTTAACCACTCTGATCTACAGGCTTCAAAAGTGTTCGGTTTGGCGACCGAAGACGGACTGTCACCATCTCAACGATCTGAACTCCTTCAACTGCTGTACCAGTACCGCGAATCTTTCAATGTTGTTCAACCTATACTTGGCCGCACTTCTACCACTCTACATTACATTGATACCGGCTCCCATGTGCCACTACTACAGCGACCATATTGTGTTTCTGTGGCGGAACGCCAAGCTATTACCGAACAGGTGAACGATATGCTGCAACGCAGCGTCATTCAACCTTCACAAAGTCCATGGGCCTCACCTGTAGTACTCGTTAAAAAAGAGTAGTTCCGTTCGCTTCTGCGCGGATTACCGGCGCCTAATCAAGATCACTCGAAAAGACGTGTATCCTTTACCCAGGATTGACGATGCCCTTGATACTTTACAAGGTGCCGAGTTTTATTCATCATTAGATTTGCGCTCAGGCAGATCCCCCTTGCAGATGCCGATCGACCAAAAACAGCCTTCGTGACACCGGACGGTTTATTGTCATGCCCTTCGGCCTCTGCAATGCGCCTGCCACCTTCCAGTGCAAGATGGACTTGGTTCTTCAGGGTTTGAAATGGGAAGTCTGTCTCTGCTATCTCGACGATATTGTCGTCTTTGCGCCAGACTTTGGAACACATCTCGAGTGCCTCAAACACGTCCTAACATGCCTGAAGAATGCTCAGCTCCAACTCAACCTCAAGAAGTGTCACTTCATTGTTCGGCAACTTACGATTCTCGGGCACGTCGTATCAAAGGACGGTATACATCCAGACCCGCCAAAGTTACGTGCTGTCGCCGACTTCCCCAAACCAACGACTATGAAGCAGTTACGGAGCTTCGTGGGGTTATGCTCCTACTTTCGCCAATTCGTGCGCAACTTCGCCTCTATCATTGCGCCTTTGACCGAACCTATAGGCAGCACCACTGATATTTCGTCATGGTCTTCTGAGTGTGACCAAGCCTTCTGTACCCTTCGTCGTCTCCTCACTTCGCCACTAATACTGCGTCGCTGCGATCCTATGGCAGCAACTGAGGTCCACACCGACACGAGTGGTGTCAGCCTCGGTGCGGTTCTCGCGCAAAGCAAGCCTGGATTCGCCGAGTATATCGTCGTCTACGCCAGCAGGACTCTCACCAAGGCTGAATCAAACTACAGCGTCACTAAGAAGGAATGCTTGGCGATCGTTTGGGCGCTTGTCAAGTTCCGCCCATACGGAAGGCTAATCAGAACTACTATGAAAAATTATTTGAAAGCATTTACAATGACGAGAGGAAGCTATGGGAGGTCATAAATGGGCTGACGAACACTAATAAGAGTTGTAATAGGACACAGGACCTAACAATTAATGGTCAGATTTTCAGTGGTGAAAGGTTGGCCAATGTTATGAATGAACATTTCATAAAAGCGGGTTCCTTTATTTTAACAGATGAAAAGCGAGATAATGCTCCAACTCCTGATAAGTCTCCTTTGCCGTATTTTATTTTTCTCGCACCGACAGATCCGGTTAAAGTAGAAAGATTAATCAGAAAACTTAAAATCAATGTTGCATCAGAAATTGATGAGATAGGTTCTGTTCAGGTAAAAATCGTGTCACCATTGATATCTAATGTCTTGGCCTATATTATCAACCTTACCCTCACTAACGGTGTATTTCCAGAGCAGTTAAAAGTGGCAAAAGTCACTACAGTACATAAAGGTGGTGATATTAATACTTTAGCGAACTATCGACCTATATCCGTGCTTCCAACAATATCAAAAATATTTGAAGTGGTTATTTATGATATACTTGCATCCTTTTTTGATAAGCATCAAATAATAACAAAAAGTCAGTATGGTTTTCAAAAAATAAATCAACAGAACAAGCTCTACTGTATATCAAAGATGAGATAATCGAAAATATGAAAAACAAAAATATACTCTTGGGCTCTTGCTCGATCTTCAAAAGGCATTTGACTCCATACAATTCAAATCTTTGATTCTTAAATTATCAAGTTATGGTGTGCGTGGAGTTGCATTACAACTGTTTAAAAGTTACCTTGAAGAATGTTATCAATAAGTACAACTGAATAACACTATTTCTGCAAAGATAAAATTAAACCAAGGAGTTCCCCAGGGGTGTATACTGGGGCCATTATTGTTCCTTGCCTATATAAATGATATTGTCGATATACCTCATTCTCCAGAACTTATAATGCACGCTGACGATACGAATGTTTTCTTTTCGTCAGACAATCTAATATCACTTGAGGTCAGTGTAAATAATTATCTAAGCTATCGTTCAAATTGGTTGAGGCAAATTGGACAGCGCTTGATGGCAAAAAACAACCTATATGATATTCCGACCTATAAACAAACCTATTAGTAACATAGTTGTAAAATTCAAAGGAAATTGCATCGCACATGTTAGGGATCAAAAGTTTCTTGGTGTATGGTTTCAGGAGGAATTAAACTGTAACACACATGTAAATCATCTGATCACCGCATTAGCGCGAATAGTTGGTTGTTTTTTAGAACAATGCACCTAATCTCATTGAGGTTAAAAATAAGGATGTACTATGCACTCTTCCATTCTAAAGTAAATTATGGGATGTTAGTCTGGGGAACAAAATCACAAGGGAATTACCATAAGTTATTAACTATACAAAAGAAAAAATTGCGCTCCTTTGAAAAATACAGGGGGAATCTACTAGACTTGCGCACTGCTCCACTATTCAATAAACATTCCACACTCAGAATTGATCAATTATATCATAAATAATTGCTTCAGTTAATACAAAGACTAAGCTATATGAAGAAAGTTGCACCGAAAGACCACTCTACAGTCTGCGAGAACAAAAGAAACAAGCTCCTAGAACAAGAACCAAGTATGGAAAACAAATTGTTGCTTACCAGGTACCTCAGGTTTCAAATACCCTTGCAGATCAATTGAACTTTAGGGCTTGTAGTGCGACTTACAAGAAACAAATAAAGAACTTATTCATAACCACCGGTCTACACTATCGAAACTACGTAATGGAGTCTCATGCCTCTGATGCCTAAATTGTTCATAAATTTCTATGTCAATTATACGAGTGTATACAGCGCAATTCTTTGTATCTGCATGCATTTTGTGTCGGTTTTTTAGTTGTTTCTTTGATATCGTTTAGTTGTGAATTTTTACGAGAGTGACCTCTAATTCTTAAAATGTGTTATGTAAACTTCTTATGCTATTTATGTTTGAATTTTGTGTGTACAATTGCAGGTTGCTTGAAACCAATGTATTGAATATATATATAGTGTTTTTCAGTGCTGATGTCTAAGCTTTGCACTGTTACGGACTGCGGAGGGGCAAGGGCCTTTGTCAGGCTGTTCGCCTTTAGCCCTTTGCCCCTGCAGTGAGCTCTGCAGCCGGCTTACTGTAAATAAACGTACAACTACTACTACTACTACCACTTTTATGGCCGTGCTTTTGATGTAGTAACGGACCACCACACATTATGCTGGTTATCTTCGCTTAAGAACCCATCGGGTCGTCTTGCCCGTTGTGCTCTTCAGCTTCAAGAATATGACATTCGCGTTATATGTCGTTCTGGCCACAAGCATACCGATGCTGATGCACTGTCACGATCATCCCTATGCCCGGACATTGCATCTGTTGTCTCGGACAACACGTTGTCTGCTCTTCACGAGGACACCATCTCTTCTGCACAACGCAATGATCCATGGATCGCTTCGCTTCTTGACGCGTTATCCGAGACACCGACACTTTGAACGACTCGAACCCTGCGCCGCCAAGCTCCGCACTTCAGTATTCGGGATGGCCTTTTGTACCGGCGCAACTGTTCAGCAGATGGTAGAAATGGCTTCTAGTCATTCCCCGAACGCTGCGCTCTACCATCTCCGCGTCGTTTCATTCCGACCCGCAATGTGCTCACGCCGGTGTTTTCAAGACATACGAGCGCCTACAAAAAAGGTATTACTGGCGCGGAATGTTTACCTTCGTCCGCCAGTTCATTCGCGGCTGCCACGAATGTCAGCGGCGGAAAAGCCCGCCACATCCTGCAGCAGGTTCATTGCAGCCACTTCCATGCCCAGACCGCCCGTTCTACCGTGTAGTAATTGACCTCTAAGGATCACTACCATTAAGAACGGCAGGCAACCGATGGGCTATCGTGGCAGTGGATCATCTAACACGGTACGCTGAAACTGCTGCTCTCCCCACAGCTGCAGCACAAGACGTCGCAACTTTCATGCTCGATTGTTTTGTGCTTCGTCATGGTCCTCATCGAGAACTCCTCAGTGACCGAGGGCGTGTTTTCCTCTCCGATGTAATCCAAGCACTTCTTCAACAGTGCCATATTGTACAACCGGAAGTGTACAGCCTACAATCCACAGACGAACGGCTTGACTGAGCGGTTTAATCATACTCTGGGGGACATGCTCGCTACGCATGTCGCTTCTGATCTAACGAACTGGGACCTCGTTCTCCCATTTGTGACATACGCGTATAACACCGCTACGCAAGTCACTACCGTGTTTTCCCCATTTTTTCTCCTGTACGGTCGCCAACCATCGCACACCATCGACACTTTACTGCCATACTCGCCAGATCCCTCCGAATGCAAGCCTGTCTCGGAAGCTGATCGTTAAGCAGAAGAGTGCCGCAAGCTAGCCAAGCGGCTTGATACATCCGACCAACAGCGCCAGAAGGAGACCCGTGATGACGACCATCGTTCTGCACCAACGTTCGTTCCTGGAGCACTTGTATGGCTTCATGTACCGCCCTGCGCTCCTGGTGTATCACCCAAGCTACTTTCTAATTATCATGGTCCCTACCGCGTGGTAGGGACCACTTCACCCGTGAACTCCGCCATTGAACCCCTCACGCCACCGAGGTACCGTCGTCGGCGTGGACGTGATATCGTTCACGTAAACCGTCTGAAGCCCTAATTCGACCCGCTTGTTCCCACGTGTTAGATTGCCAGGATGGCTTCAACTTTTTCGCCGGGGGTAATTGTATTTACCTGCCAGTTTTCTGATTCGCTTCCTCCATTTCGTATAATTTTGTGTTTGCTTCCTCCTGCTCTCCACACGCACTGCATACCCTGTATACCCCCTCGTCTTGGCCCGATATGAAACGAGGCCGCCAGATGCATGGATGGATGGATGCATGGATGGATGAACGGATGGACGGACGGACGGATGGACGGACGGATGGATGGATGGATGGATGGATGGATGGATGGATTGGATGGATGGATGGATGGATGGGATGGATGGATGGATGGATGGATGGATGGATGGATGGATGGATGGATGGATGGATGGATGTGGCTGTCACCCTTTAAATATGGCGGCGGCTAACGCCACCTAGACGTAATACTTAGTGAACTAACTGTTATATTTATCTTTGTTTTCTTTAAAAAGTGAGGTTGAGGATTCGTAGTTTGCAGTGAAGAGTTTATAATCAATGGCGCCTTCACGTTAGCCACCAATCAGATAACCTCCTTCTAGTTAAGTCTACCCACTTAAAGTCTATTTTGCCCTCCCTGTCCCTAAACCCCAGTGCTTTGAAAAACTCTGCGCCGTCATCCTAAACTATAGGGTGAAGCCCTTCACAGAACATTATCAAGTGTTCGGCAGTTTCTTCTTCCTCTCCACACGCACCGCATACGTGTCTAGCCCTTCGTATTTGGCCCGATATGTCTTGGTTCGCAATACTCCCGTCCTGGCCTAAAACAGTAGAGAACTACCTCGAGTATTATCATAAATCCTTTCCTTGGCAATTTCCTGCTTAAAAGTTTGACAGACCTCTAGTGCGGACTTTTTAATCATGCTAATTCTCCACATATTGGTCTCAGCTTCCTTCACCTTCTTCTTAACCGTTAATTCTTTTTGGTTTGTTCCCTGCTGTTTTCTAAGTATTTACCAGTCAATTTTTCAGCTCGCTTCCTCCATTTTGTATCGACATTCTTCATGTACAAGTAGCTGAATACCTTCCTAGCCCAAGGCTCCTCCAACATTTCTCTCAATCAGCTTCTCAAATTTATCATGCTGCTAGTTTCCCTGCCCTCAAATGATGTCTATCTTATATCACCGTGTACTCCCTGATTTGGTGAATTCCCGTGAGCTTCCTAAGGCACGCCTACCTATTCCACGTTGCCTTAATTTCTAATCTTGCTTGAACTTCAAATTTTATGCAAAAGACCGCATTGCCCGAACGTCAGACCAGGAACCATGACCCCTTTTCAGATTCCTCTCACAACATCATACCTACTGTAATTCCACAGTGCCCTGTTTTTCATTACCGCTGCATTCCTGCTACCTTTAGTCGTCACGTGTATTCCGTGTTCCCTTAGGTACTCAGCCCCATTGCTTATCCATACGCCCAGATATTTGTATTAATCTGTTATCTCGGCCATGAGCTCCTGTATTCTAAGCTCGCTATCTTGATTGTCATTAAAAATCATGACCGCAGATTTTTCCTTACTGAATCTGAAATCTAACCTATCTCCCTAATTACCGCAGATATCCACCAATCTCTGCAAATCTTCCTTGTTGCCGGCCATTAGCACTATATCATCTGCGTACATCAACGCTGTTAGTGCCTGCTCAATGAGTTTTCTATGTTTGAACCAAAGAAAGGTTGAAGCCCAGTCCACTTCCCTCTAATTTGGCCTTTAATCCTTGTAGGTATGTCATGAATAAAGAGGGTGACAGGGGACACCCCTGCCTAAGCCCCGTTTTAACTCTGCAGGATTATATACCTGTTTTTCCCACTTCATAACTACCTTGTTACCTTTATAGATAACCTTTAAAAGATTAGTGACTCCATTTTACATGCCTGGTGTGACCAGTATTCCCCCCAATTCCTCTTGAACCGCGCTATCGTACACTCCCTTGGTATAAAAATTGCTAGCCACTGGGGCCTGTGTTCTTTTTTTGCTAATTCGATGCACTGCGTCAGTGACAACAGATTGTCTTTCAACCTCCTGTGTTTCCGAAACCCATTCTGCAGTTCCCCCAGCACCCCCTCATCCTGCTATCTATGCCTGCAGTCTGTTTTTATAATCTGCATCGCCAGCCTGTAGACCACTGATGTCCCTGTTATAGGATGATAGTTGTTTGTGCCAGCTTTGTCCCCCTTTTCTTTATAAATCATGCTCATCCTGCTAAGTTCCCATCCAGCAGGAACTTCACCATTGATTATTATTTTGCTCACAACCTCTCTAAAAGCCTGCTTAGACTTCGGACCTATTGTCTTTATCGGCATGATTGGAATGCCATCTGTGCCTCTTGATGTACTACTAGGAACCATTTTCTCAGCCTTTTCCCACTTTTGTTGTGAAAATGGAGCCATTGCGCCACTTGATTCACCCTTGTCTATTGTGGTGCATAAAGCACTTCTTGGTTGAAATGTTTCTGTCACCCTTGCTCTTACATATTCAATAGCTTCGTCCCCTTCTAGCCTAGCACCTTGAGCTGTAGTTATAAGCCTCTGTCCTAGGCTCGTCTCATTTCTTAGGGAGTTTAGATGGTTCCGAAATTTCGCAGCGGCCTTTCTATCTTTTATGTACTTCTGCCAGCCATTGAGCTCCTTTGTTCTAATCTTTTCATTGAAGGGATGCATTCTTCCTACAGCTTAGAAAGATTTCCCATATTCTTTCAACTTCATCTGTCAGTTCACCCCGCTGCTTAGCATGTCGGTGTTCCCTAGAGGCTTCCTTAACATTTTGCCATGGCTCTCTTAAGTTCCTCATCCCACCAACTTTTGGGTTTGTGTCTTCTTTTCCGCGGTGACTTGTCACATGTCTTAGCAAGCTCTAGCTCAAAAAGTCTAATTTGATTTGTGTATGTCCACACTATTTTATTATCCTTCGTGATTACTTTCTCAATTTGGTTAGTGGCTATTTCAATTTGCCTTTCTGGATAAAAATTTTCCTGTAGTTGCTCATCTTGTCTGCTTCCCACTTTCACTGCTCTTCCATAACTTAGCTTGATACGTTTGTGATCACTACCCAGACTTTTGGAGCCACCTTCATGTGTATTCCCCTGAGCTTATCATACATCCTATGTGACATCAGTGCATAATCTATCGTCGACTGCAGCCTTCCTACCTCCCATGTTATTTGCCCTTCACACTTCTCGGTACTGTTGCAAATGATCAAATCAAGCCTTTCACATATATCCATGATCATTTTGCCTGTCGGGTCGGTATACCTATCTATATCTTCTATGTGCGCATTCATGTCTCCTAGTATAATTATCTCGCACTCTCTTACAAACTCCTGAATGTCCTTTGATATACACTCTATCATTGCCTGGTTTTCCTCTCTGGCCTTTGCTCTCGTCCACAAATACACGAAACCAAGGAGTGTCATTTGACCTGCCACTTTCCTTTTTAGCCATAAATGTTTTTTGCACTTCTGCTTGATCCTTTGCCAGTCTGTACTTTTATGAATGAATGCCCCAATACCACCCCCCTTTCTGCTGCCTTCTCTTCTATTACAATATTCCTTCGCGTAGTCCAGATTGTTCGGAGGTTGTTCCATGTCCACGAGATTTGTTTCTACAAAACCGTATACCATCGGCCTCTCCTCCCTTGGCTGTTCTTCTATCTCTTCCCACTTCAGCATGTTCCTGCCACCTTGCAATTTAATATACCCTATGTCTGAATTGGCTCGGCGCTCGAGGCTACGTCTATTCCTGCCCCGGACTCTACCTATCATAGATACTGGTGACACTTTAGAATCGTATCTGCCCATACCACCTGTAAAAGAGTCACCCTGGTTGTTTTCCTCGTTACTAGCTATCCTGCACCCCGAAGGGCCGGCTTGCCCCTCAAAAAAGCTACTGCGCGTCCTGCAAGTCGCCAACCCACCTCATGACCAAGCCGCCCATCGAAGTGAATTCTGTCTTGTTGAAAACCACACCACCTATGCACCTCTCTGTTCATTTCCACCACCTCAAAGCCTTTCTCTCGACTCGTCTGCCATATCTCTTGGTTTGCGTTGACAACCCCTCTTTGCAGGTTGCTATCACGCACCGGTACCCCTGGTATAGTGCATATCACTACCTGTACTTGAGGAGAAGTAGCGGGCATGTCATCGACGCCTTTCGCCAGTGTGGTTGCTAGTCCTGCTGTATCTTCATTCAAGACATCGTTTAAACTGCCTAAAATTATCACGAGGTTTCGTCTATCAGCTGTAGTTTTGAGTTTTTGCGCTCGCTTGCCTCATGACTGCTTCCAGCTTTCATCCTGGGAACGTCCCTACTGCATTCCTCTTGTCACCTCGTACTGTCTCTTTGATGGCTTCTGTGCATCGATTTATATTCGTGTTTCTGGAGATTATTACATGCTGTGACTTTTCAGCTGGAGCGTCCTGCACGTGGTGGTTACTTGCACCTGTGACGCCAGCTGCTTTGTCCCCTCCCAGCCCCACCACTACTTCGCTGAAGCTGGGCCTTGCGACAGTTCAAACGGCTGAACCTGTTTTTTCCAAACTTGCTTGCTCTTTCTTTTCCGCCGTTCTGGTTGCCGGTTCATTACTGTTCTCTCTGTAGGTCGCTCCTCTGTTCACCTTGGCTAGTGCTTCATCGGTGGACTTCGACCTTTCTCCCTTTGCCCTCGTTTTCTCTTGCTCTGTCGCCAACGCAGTCTCGAGCTGGGCGATTATCATCAGCAGTTCATTCTGGGCAACCATCACTTTTTCCATATTTTCCTCGACCTCACATTGCCTACACTTCGCGTCATCCTCTTCTCCATCCGCTTCTACACTTGGGTCTACTTTCAAATCTACCCCACATCCTGAACACTTTACAGTGTATTTAACCATGTCTTTCTGACGCCAATTGTCCCTTTGGCTTGTCGCACTCGATAATTACTAAACTCGAGCCCTGCCCTACAAAAAAAAACAAAGTCTAAGCTCTACTACGAAAATTTGCGTGCTTAATGTACGTGCACCTCGCCCACGGGGTGGCAAAAAACAACAAGAAGAAAACAAAAAATCAAACACACACACACACACACACACGCGCGCGCGCGCGCGCGCACTAACAAATACCTGATGACTTGCCCCTGATAAAGCCGTACCATAAAATAAGTGCTACAAATATTTCAACTGCTGGCTTATAGTTACAAAGACAAGGTCAAAACATGCAAAAACACTTGTGTGCGCAGTCGATTGGGAGCGCTCCAAAAACACCCTCAGGCACCTGTCTCGCGATGAGATGGTGTACTAGACGTTGGCGAGAAAAAGTAAAATAGGGTACGTGTCTAAAGTGAAAATTCTTCTTCAGGGTACTATTATGACACTGGGAAACATTGTTTGAGGTTCGTTGCGGTAAAAATAGGGCTCATTGTGCTAGTATGACGCATTTATAAGAATATTGTTAATAGAAAACAAGGCACAGGTTTGCGAACATTCAGAGTTTGTACATGTAATGGTATATTTACTGCGCACTTTCGAGTTTCTTAAACTCAGTGCGCATTACAGCTATGAAAAAATTAGTTCATTAGAGATAATAGCCAATCAAGAACACGTCAGTTTTCGGAATCGCGACTTACTATGGCTTAACCCTGGTACACTAATCAGCTAAATTAGGCTAAGTTGACTGATTATTCTAGGCGACATTTTAAAGCTACTTGATTAGAGTTGACCGACTAATCAATACCCAATCGATACATTTTAATAAGCTAGTGGCCAAAACTTGGTTTATGAAAAAACTACGTGAAAGGTTTGTGCAGGTGTGTGTATGCCGGCTGCGGTGGGTGCATTTCCGATAGAGGCGGAAATGTTGTAGGCCCGTGTGCTCAGATTTGGGTGCACGTTAAAAAACCCCAGGGGGTCGAAATATCCGGAGTCCTCCACTACGGCGTCTCTCATAATCATATGGTGGTTTTGGGACGGTAAACCCTACATATCACTGAATCGATCAGGTGTGTGTGTGAACGAATCAATTGAGACCACCAACATCATCATCATAATTATCAGCCGTACTACGTCCACTGCAAGGAATCGATGTACGCGGTGGTCGTTTTTCATTAGCAGTGGTGCAGAAACCACAATTACAAGTTCAAAAAGTTATTTTTCTGCCCTTTCTTTGCTGAATTAGCTGAAATGCAGGTTTTTTTATAAAAAATATGGATGGGAGCCGACAGATGGAAACAACGTAGTAGGATAATCAGGGTGAATCGTGGAAGTGCCTCAGACAGGCTGGCCGACGCTTCAACAGGAGGACCTATCTTTTACAAAGGCGCCATGTCATCTTTGGCGTGTTAGTTTTGAAGGTGTTAGTGGTGACGTCGTCTCATGGTGGTGGCGTGTGCCCTTGTTGATGATCACAGTCTCAAAAGAAAAATACTCTTAATCAGAAAAGTGCAGTCCTCGCTTCACTTCAAGTCAGGTGGTAGTGACTCAAGAATGTTCTCAGAGAGTGGGAAAAAAAGAAAAAGTGCATAGTTGGAGTGGTGTGCTGCAAAAGGGGTGGCCGCTTCAAACACAAATAAGTGAAAGAGCTTAAAGCTTCGGAGCCGGCAGACGGTCACCGTGTCAGGCTACTAGAAAGGATTGCTGACAATAGCGGTGAACACCTGTTCCCAAAAAACCTATAATGAGGCATACAAGAAGAAAGCAGTTACAAACAGGCGGGGAAGCTGGCGGCGCACTTCTAAACGCCAAGATGTTGAAGTTAAGCGATACCAGATGGATTCTGAAGAGCACGTGTTTGATGGGAAAGGTCATTGGAAAAAATATGCTTTCCGTATACCCTTAGGTGGCTTGCTCAGCAAAGTTGATTTAAGAATTTGGCGGCATGTTGGCTGACAAAAAGGGAAATTGAGGATGCATTCTAAGTTTCTTGCACTCTCATTTTTCTTTTCCTCTCCCTTCATTTGCTTTCTCTCTTCTTGCTATATTTTATTGTGACGATACTACAGACAGCCTAACGAATCGTCATTCACGTAACAATAGTATATATGGCTATGCTTCGTTTCCACTTCGCTTCACGCATGTTTTCCAAGTTTGGAGTGGCCGTCGGCCAGGCTGTGAATGAAGCTTAAGCACTCGGCTTCAAAAAGAAAGTGCTACATGTATCAAGAGTATAATTCATCTAGCTTTTCAACCTACACTCTTGTCTCAGCTGTGAGCGGATTGAAGGTTTAACACTGTATACGATGGCACCAAACGTTAACGAGCAGTTTTATTTTTCCCGAAAGGAAAGATAAAAGCATAACACTGCCAGTAATGACCTCACGTTAGCAACGAATAGAATTGTATCAATCGATGACTTCTTTATAGACAAGTGCAAAATGTTCTGGATCACGTTTTTTTTTTCCTCGGCTACAGCGAGATTTGTGTTCCTGCCGTTGTCTTGTGTACACATACATCAACAAGACCATTCGGTAAAAAGTGGACTCGCATCAATACTTTCCAATAGAATATAGAAAATAGTTATGGTGCATTTAATATAGGTTACAACGCCTCAATCGCATAACCAGGCTCTGAATTCCGACAACATACGGGCGCGAGAGGAAGTACTACCTACTTGAGATGTACACTGAAATAAACAGTGTGGGTTTAAAGTTGTTTTTTTAATTGAACATGTTAGCCCTTAAATCGTTCGTCAAGAACTCCAATTTCATAGCTGCTTAATAGGTGCACAGGGCTTCAGCACATAGATTAAAACGCGGAAATTGTTGCACAATCAACTGTCTGTTGTATAAAGCACATGCCATGTGCGTATTAACGCTATAAAATTTCTTTTCACATGTCGCTCTGAAATATCGCCTGATAAGTGTTACATAAATGATTAAGTTATTACAATTTTTACTATACCAAAGTGACTGAAATGTGGCCAAAGTATAGTTCAATACACAATAGTCCCTCATTTTGTAGTGACTTCAAACACGCGATGCTGCATAATCTAGAGTTGCGAAGCTCGTTAATTAAATGCTGTCAGGTAGTGGTGAAAAACAATTAGGGGCACGTGGTCCCCTGAAGCAGCCATTGCTTGAAGTATAGTTTCTTATGAAAAGCTGCTGGTACCTTATAAAATAGGACGCCTGCAATCAGAAGCTAGCAAATAAGATGCTAACAATAAAGTACGAAAAGGTCTATATACGAAAGCCACTCCTTCAGCTTACACTGTAATTGTGCTGCTCTTTCCGAGCACCTGGTGTTTCTTTTTTTATGGAACTATACTTAGCTCCTTATTACATTCAAGCAAAGAATAAGCGCTAAGAACAAATAAGAAATGGAAAAAGTTTCTACAAGAGATAACTGGACAGTATGTATACAATCTTGGAGAGTTCTTTATGTGGCTGCCAAACATATCCCTTTCCGACCCCAGGATCAGTGTACTGGTCATGACGAAAAAAGTAATACGTCAAAGTAAGCAGAGCTACAACCGGAACTAAAACCACTTCGGTAGCTACTGTAAGAGTCGAGCAACGTGTTTTGAGGTGTAGTTCAACTTTCAGCCCCACCTAAATAAGTGGGTACCAAAATCAATGGCATCATCAACGCAAAAATGCGGGCGCACGATGTGGTCAAGTATACAAAATTATTTTAGGAGATATCTTTGCATATTTTGATGATTTAAATTGACCGAGTTCTGTTATTTCTTCTTAATACATTGTTCGAAAACGGAAGCTTTTGTAACTAAAAGTTCGCTGGCAGTGCAAGAATGTACTTATGTCCAGTACACTGAACACCAAGATGCAATTGGTGCACATCGCGCTACATAAGGTAGGGAAAATGAAAACAAGAGGTGGCGTCACGTGACAGTCTTCAAGCCCAGTCATAGAAAAAAAATGAAACTAGGGCATGCTGCGAATCTATAAACAGCACGAAGCGCGATGGGGAAGCGGCGTCTGATTAAGTTGAATTGTGGACGCTAGGCAGGATCCCTTCAACATATTTTTTACTTTGTGGTGCTGAACGCTATATGCAACAGCCAACCATGAGAAAATATTTCTCGGGTCATGACGAACCTTGCTTGTGTTTTAAAAAAATCTCTTAACCAAACAGAGCCAAAGTTAGGGCTCTTTCAAGAGAGCTAGAAGAGTGTGTGTACCTATACCTGCTACAAATGAATCCCAGTGTGCTGCATGGTTTTCCTGAGAAAACCGTTGTAATTACAGCTTTCCTAGTTTTGTGCAGACTTTAAAATATGGAATTTTTTTAAAGTCTGACGCCAATAATACCACAGTGCTCACAATTGCTGACATGTTTATACAGAATTCTTGAAAGAAGGACGACAAATTTTCATAATAACTTTCTCAGGAGAAGGAACAAAGAGCTTGCACCATACAAGAAAGCGCAACGCCATCGTCTTAAGTGTAACGTTAACGCGTTGGGGTGAGTATATCTTCTCACTAATCAACGGTCGACTAACAAAATTTGGTAACCCTTAAGGTTCGTATTCAATAGTTCAATGCAGTAGCAAAAATGCTGTCTCTAGTGCGTACTTCAACAACGTGTTGAATACATTTTTTTATTTTAGGATGTTAATTAAGAAGTTTAAATTGTGTATTAATTCTATAAAACCGATAGAGTTGAAAGTGGCTTGTGTCATGAAGTTTTGGCATATGGCTGCATTCAATGTAATGGTTACCGTTCTCTAAACCACTAGCAATTACACACGTGAAATGTTATCGAATTTTCTACGCAGCCACTACGTGGTTTTAAGGGAATACGCGCAGTCACCTGTGTGACTACAGTAATAGGAGACCAGCTTTAAATCACATAGTAATTGCGATAATTGCATGTTTTGACACTCATGACAATGTACGCTCGAACCATACAGCATTACTGCAATATTTCGTGTGTAATGCGAAGCCTGTATACAGGACGCGTGGATCTGTAAAGCACAAGTTTTATTTTCACTGCACTTTTCCAGCAGAAGTTATTTTATTGTATTTTCAGGCGAACACATGGCTTAGTGGTAGAGCACCTACTCGCCACGTAAACAACTTATGTTCCATCACCGCTCAGACCCGGAAACTTCTGATATTTTTCATGTGCATAGTTCTTAATTTTTTGGTCACGGACAAAATCATGAATTTTTGCTCACAACCAACGACGCTGACACCCGAATTTCTTCAAACGAGATCTTTCTGGGCATGCGCGTTAGTCGCCACCCAGTCAGGACTAAAGCTGCTGGAGGGGTATTTCGCGAACTCTGTTGGGGCTGCAAATACAATAGGGCTTGTGATACCATCTACGCCATAAATATATTTTCGTCAATTTGATAGACGACCGCTTCTCCAGTATTTATTATTCGGCGGGGAAGCGATCAAGCTGCCCGCTATAGATTTGAAAAAAGTATTAGGTACTTTTCGTTGATGCGGTGGTTGTTGAGGAACAATTGTCGCTGGGTCCTTTGTTGTTTAAAACATTCAACAGACCACTCGGTACACAATTCACATTGACACCTGGTTACACAATTCCCATCGTGTGACCGGTGGTTGTTCTTGTGTTCCTCTATCACGCTGTAGTACATATGATCTATTGGTTCCTAGGCATCTTTGCGCAGCACACTTCGGGGAACAGGCCAGGAATACGGTGGTGCTTTGCTTATAAAAGTAATTCACTTATTGAGGGTAGAGGTTTATGTATTACATATGTAAACGTCCTTCTTTCCTGACTTAACAGCTGTATAGAGCCATGGTGCGCAGGCGTTTAGAGCACCGGCATGTCTCTGTGGTAGAATTCTTGGCTGCTACAGAGAGTCCCCCATTCGAGCTCCGCTCCGTCTTTATTATGTTTATCATATTTAATTTTCTCCCTCTATTTTGGCGATAGCGATTACGGACACCAGTGGTGGCGGCGTCTGTGGATAGCTACGGCACCAAAATGAGTCATTGTTGTGACTCCGTGACAGCTTTCGCTGTAAAATAGGCGGAGTCCAATAAGTAGCCCAACATCGTCGGCTATTTGTCTGCCCAACAAATAGCCAACTACGTTAGTGGAGCAGAAGCATCCTTTTCTACATACCGTAGAAAACAGAAACCGGACATGTAGGAAAGACGTAGGGCATGAGGGATCGTAGGGAACGCAGTGTTCTCCTGGCAGTTACTTTACTCTTAGCAACGTTTGCAAAACCTTTCGTCCACCACGGGGCCTGAACAGTGCGTAGAACGAGAGCATATCCATGTGTCGCGTGGAGGATGACGCGGATCAAGCATTTGAAGTGTTGAGCGAAATGGCGTTGGGCACCATCACGAAGTGCAACGACAATGAACGTCTTGCAGGTTAATCACGGTTGGGCAGTGCCCTTACTTGTAGCAACGGACGAAACTGTTGTGCTCAGCAAGACACAATGACCATGTGCACATGCGTAGTTTCGTGTTCGGTATGTGTGCAGTAATAACTTGCATGTGCGTAATGAAACACCTTTTCTGTTCCACTTGTTATACTCGCCCCAATCATTGTAATCTCAACGTTAGAGCAACTGCGTTCAAGTGTCACTTGCACCGTGCTCAAAGTCACCATGGTCGCAGAATGCTGACGCCGGTGAGTTTCACGCGGAACACGGGCACAGTGACCGGGTTCTGCGTCGGGATCGTGTCGGAGTGCAACCGTGGAAGAAGGCGCACGACTGATCGTGTTGTCTGTACAGTTCCTGAATTAATGACGTGAAAACACTTGCCGTTGTCAGTGCATCTAGCGCGCGTTCTCTCGTACTTGCATCGTTGTCGGCAAGCGGTTACTCGCTGTTAATACTCGGACTAAATGATTTTGCCGAAGGTGTCGCGCTGGCCCAGAGCGTTGAGCCCCGTTTCAATAGTTTCAGATGGTCACGACACGCGTGCTGCACAGCTCACGTGCTTTCCAAGTTGGATAGAGAGTTGCGCCTTCTGCTTTACATTCGGATGTAAACAAGAGAGAAGAATTTGCTCTGTCAATATGGCCGACTTCCGGCTTCACCACGCCTTCACAACGAGTGACTTCAGGGCCTCTCTTAAGTTTTTTCTTTCCTCCATGGGTGTAAAAGAGAGAAGGCATGAAAACCTAACTGCGCATGTCCGTGCAATATTCGAAACTCCATCTGTCATACAGAAGTAAGGTCTACGTGAAATGAGACTGTTATCTGATTTTATTTTTATGCAAGGCATTCGATGGTTGACGCACGCATACGCTACCGCTGATTCTATATACCATGCCTCAATCATCAAACGGGTTTATTCATTCCTGTGTCGGTACGAAATGGCGCAATCGTCAAATGTCAGCGTGGGCTTACATTCTAAACAATGTGAAGAAAGATTCGAAGGTCAGCTTCCGGTTAGCGATTTCTTGTGTTCCCATTATCTCTAGTTAACGTAGCAGCCTGTGTGACCTACGCAGAAGCAGCTACAGCTAAAAGGTACCTTACAGAGTACACTCGTACGACAATCAGTAAATTCGTCGGTGTATTTTACGAAAGAAATATAGGTCCGCCTCTTATCTTTTACTTACTCACATTCGGTCTGTCTCTTCATATTGGCACAAAGCTTACTTGACTTATTGACAGGCGTAGAAACAACAATAACACCACATCTACTTCCTACTTGCTGTATAGCCGGCGCCTCTGCGCTGGTCTAGTGGCTAAGGTACTCGGCTGCTGACCCGCAGGTCGCGGGATTGAATCCTGACTGCGGCGGCTGCATTTCCAATGGAGACAGAAAAGTTGTAGGCCCGTGAGCTTACATTTGGGCACATGCTAAAGAACATCAGGTCAACAAAATTTCTTGAGGCCTCCACTACGGCCTCTTTCATATTCATATGGTGGTTTTGGGACGTTAAGCCTCACATATCAATCAAACTAATTGCTTTAGCCAATGAGATACGCAAAGAACGCATGGTATACCTACGACACGTTACCTCTTATTCATTTCTGCATTGCGACCATGCTCCGATATGATGTAATAGACATTTTTCCTCGTTAAGCGACAGTGACCACTGCTTCAAGAGGATAAAACCTGGTTCTATTAACCAGACGCTATTTCAACAGAAGATATTGCTAATGGGAAGTTCAGCTTTCTTTTTTACATTACCGAGAATGTGAACACACACACTAATATTCGATTAACTTGTAATTTTGTGTCGGCATGGGAATGAAGAAGCGCGTTTGGTGACAGAGGCATAACATTTCAACAATAGTTGTTAAGCACAGTCACGTGAGCCTGCCGCCGAATAACTTCCATAAAGAGCAAATAAAATACCGCAACAGTTATTTTTCACGTAGGTCACCGCGTGTGCCAGATTGATGCGTTCGTGTAGTGCATGGGCAATTGCCGATAAGTTTTCATGCCTTCCTCCTTTTTCGCGGTTTGTGTGTGCCTTCAGTTGTTAGTAGACGCCTGTGGTGTCCTGATTTCCTTCAAAAGAGTGACTTGTCGGGCGGGTTACTTACGCATCACAAAATTTAACGCTGAAAATGGGTATGCCTGTGGTTTTTTTTCTTCGTCCCTATTTTCTGCGCTGAATTTTGCTATGATACTGACTTCCTTTTTGTGTCTAGGTTGGCACGCGCTGCCTTTTCAGAATGCTACATGAACGTGGCCTATGCGATTAGTTCCAGCAACGCGTCATTACTGCACATCCATCCCTTCGGCACAGTTTCAATAGAGGGCACTTTTGTCATTGTCATAACACACTGCGAGCTCATAGAGGCCATTCGTATAAAAATATATCTGCGCGCACCTGAATAACCTGGGCAACGTCTCAACAAAGATAAATGCAGAAGGCATTGTCTTTGGGTGTAATATCGAGTTCAGCGCATACGCACGCATTAAATTAAGTGCAGCCGGCCTACAGAGAAATGTAGACACGACATGCGTTGCGTTTTCTTTTAGACTGGGCGTGGTGTTTAATAACTGTTTAACACGTCTGCGAAACGGTAACTATAGTCCAGTTTCCACGTTCAATCAGTGACGCTCTTCTGGTGGTCACAACACTTTCTCTGATGAAGCTCTCACTTTCAAAGGGGCACTGAAGAAATTTTCCAAGTCCGTGGAATAAATTCACTGCAGGGGCTTATTCCTTCACGAGTTCATCAGCGCAAAACTTTTCAAAATATTCGTCCTGTACGAGCGGAACTAGAACTAGAAAGATTAGTCCCGTGGTGCATTATCTTTTTTTCTCTCTTCTCTCATGCCGACGAAAGCGCTGGAAGCGAAGCAAGGGCAGATGGTACGGAATGCGTCTCTCATAATCATATATATGATGGTTGTGGGACGTTAAACCCCACATGTCAAAGATGGCGCGGGAAAAAAGGGTACGTCACGCACATGTTGTGATCTTGAGTTCTATGGCTCTTTTTTTTGCTTGTTGATGTGCGAGGCGATCCAGTGTGATTGCGCACGCACGTGCTAGAGTGCTTCAACTCGCTAGTTCGCCCCAGAGGCGCGCACATCGAGGCACGCTAGTACGCGCGGACACGTCACGGCTTCCTGCAGTGGTCACAGTAACTCCCGAGCGCGGTTTGCTCAAAGCAGCTAATGATGTATTATTTAAGCCTGTGACTTGGCTTGCCAGATCCTCGAACAGAAAACAAGCCACAGAATTATTGAAAGTGTCAATAACAGTATCTAACCAGTAGCCGTTATTTCATTTTGAAGCTAGAAAATTTGTGAAATATGATTTCAGTATAGTTGATTCATAACCACATTCTTAAGCTTAAAATTACGAAAATAGAAGTCACAGCACAGCGATGCTTGTCACATCAACATAGAGTAAAAAAAAGAAGTCAGGTGACTTCCTGGAGGAGCGCTAAAACTAGAAAATTGCATCGACAGTCAGTTGCACATAATCAAGTTCACTTTTGTCAGCATGCCACGGGGCACTGCTAATGTTGATTAAGTAAAGTTCTTCGTATTTCGCAGTGACCGTAGCACAGGTTTTATTCACGCTAATCTAGGGCTCGCAACACCTTTCAGGCATAGTCCCACTTTGATCCGGCCAATTGCAAGGAGTTTGTACATTCTATTGCTTAAGTACCTTTTGTAATAGGCACAGCAGGAAATACTCGCTCCGCTTCTGCATTATATTTAGAGCAAACAATGTTTCATTCACCTGTCTGCAATGGTTTGCATGGAATTAGCAACTGATGCTTCGCGGTAGATTTATATTTTGATTCAGAATTCTACTGCTAGCCGGCTGGCACTCACATCCTTAATTGGACGAAGTTGCCACACTAGCTCCTCAATATACGGGCTCAGGGCAACCAATACATCTCTTAGGCAAGGCTTCCAAAGCATTCATCTTATTCAGCCCCAAAACAGATGGCACAAAATGCGTTCTGCAGCTAAAGACACTGGAAAAAGAAGACCGGCTGGGCTCTTCGCATACAAATGTTTTTTTTGGCGTCTCTATTAACAGATCACTCAAACAGCAGCTCAGACGCATTCGTGCAAGAAACGCATTCAATCAATCGTGCGCGCAAATGGTGATAAAAAGCAGGTATGCCACTTCCAAACAAATAAAGTAGCACCATTGAGCTCCTTCAATATGAAAATAAAATCTAATAGTCGCCATGACAAAAGCCATGGCTGTAGAGTGCAGCAGTGTAGTCAGTCAAAATATTGAAAGCTGTTTTTGCCTGGGCCACTTTGAAGGATGGGTAGCGGTCTGGGAGCTTCAAAGCTCCCATTCGAACTGTTATTAGGTTATCAAACTGCAATATGTATACACGTACGTAGCTGCACGCTTGTTTGGTGCAGTGGGTGATGATGATGATGATAAATAATGGTTCAACACTATTACAGCTTCGAACGAAAGGCTCGCTGCGTATTAGGGTATATTTATATTGTGTTATGCTTCACCAACATTGGCACACCCACCGTAATTTTTGTGGGTGTAGCACCAGGGAGTCATATATTAGCGCCTCCATCTGGAGAGGTCGAGTGTCAGTGTGCAGTGGAGCTTTCTGGTGTAAAAAAAAGTTTTAACGATGAAGTAAACAACACTGTCTTGCCTACGACATAGCATAGAAAGTTGCAATGTTAGGTCACCTACGTACTCTTGCCTGTGTAAGAGTACTCTTACCGGTGTGCCCAGTGCTGTACTTGCTTTTCCATTCATTATCAATATGCCTAAACTATTGTTCCATTGTGTGCTGGAAATAGAGAGCGCAGCAGTATAATTACAATGGGCATAGACACTACAGAAAAGAAACGTTTACAAATGTATCAAAATACAGGGCAAAAGCTTACAATCTTCTGGGAGACACAACAGATCCCTGCAACTTTTCTTGAGCTCAGCATTTCGCATTCACGCTGTTTCTACGCTTTCACTGGAGAAGCCACTGGAAAATGAATGATGAGTTTCTCAGCAACAAAATAACGTCATATAACGTGGGTGTGATGAAAATTATATTAACACATTTAAATAAAATATATTTAAATTATCGGTGAGGTTTTTGTCCTGCAGTGGATGTAGGCCCACTGATGATGACAATCATGGCGATAATATTTAAATTCCTTGATTAAGATGCTTTCGTCACTCCATCCCAACACAGTTTGCGAAAGGGGTTATTCCTGTAAGACTAAACTAATAGAGTTTCAGCACTTCTTATGCAAGCCACACCAAGCCTCTTTTGTACATAAAATATAAAAACTTCAGAACCAAGCAGCAAGGTTTGTTTTAAAAGTATAGCCCCTACGCCAGCGCTTCATAGATTTAGGCCACACTTAGTTGGGATCAGCTACGTGTACAAAAACTACGGCTAAACTGTTGCACCAGATGTATCACTCTAACACAAGAATCAATCACCCTAGCTACATTGTTCAACCTTCCTACACATCCACTTGCTGTGATAATAGCAAAAAAAATATTTGCGTTCAAATGCACATCTAACACTTTTGTCTGCTCATTCTTCGCAAATATAAGAAAGTGGGACATCTCATGACTGAGGCACTATAACAATTTTTATATATTTTTATGTGGTGAAATTGTTCTTGGATTACGTATGTACTACGTGTATTGCAAATGTATTTCCTGATTCGTACTTATGTTCTGACAAATGTCATGGTGATTTTTATGTGTGTTTACATATTTTGCTATGCATGCGTTTGTACTGATTGTTTTGATCCCCCCTACGTAATGCCTATATAAGCAATCTAGTTTACATGTAAATAACTAACAAAATAAGTAACTGCTATCTCCTTGAAAGATTTATTTTATTATCAAGGGGTACAAGACAATTTCTAAGAGAAGTATTCTGCCAAGAACACAGCTGCTGAGCAGCACGTGCATGGGCCAGCGTGTCCCACATGGACAAAACCTTGAGTACATTATAACAAACAAATTCCTTGATTTGTGGGGTTTAACGTCCCAAAACCACCATATGATTATGAGAGACGCCGTAGTGGAGGGCTCCGGAAATTTAGACCACCTGGGGATTCTTTAACGTGCCCCCAAATCTGAGTACACGGGCCTACAACATTTCCGCCTCCATTGGAAATGCAGCCGCCACAGCCGGGATTTGTTCCCACGACCTGCGGGTCAGCAGCCGAGTACCTTAGCCACTAGACCACCGTGGCGGGGCAACAAACAAATCCTTATACTGCGTAACAATATTTCTTGCTTCCCTAAAGCTGCTTATGCGACACTGGATGCATCAAAATTGTATGACAGGGCCGATCATGATGAACATTTGCCGTTGCGAACACGTATATTCTACAGGCCCCAGTCTTTTTTTTAATTCATAAAACTTATTTTGAAGCGAGCGTTCGTAATCTTCAGCACGGTTACCACCTGAAGACTTTGAAATCACAGGTTGTCGATATTAAATGACGACCATTCCCTATCGAAGCAACGACACCGAAAGTCTCCATTAATTTTGAAGTAGCGCATGACATCTTAGTTTGGTACACACCAAATATTCACAGAAGTTTATGAGTGTATCACGAACGAAATTCGTAGACCATCATATGCACAACGTTAGCTCTGTGTCACGCACGTCTTTAACTACATTCCACCAGTCATGTGTGGCCACTAAAGCGCACAATGCAACAGATAATGGGTGGCTTTGCGCAGTGAGTTATTCTCACTCTATGCCAACCCAGGCTTTTAAAATATTACGTATAAAATATGTGTGGCTGTGCCAGAGAAAATGCGGTGGCGGGATCGGTGGTGTTCCCGACGGGTTAAATATTCTGATGAAAACAAACGTTTCAAGACAACACATTATGTGTCAATGCCGGTTATACACTTTTATGCTAATGTAATAAACATTACATATTATATGACTACTCCAGTTATAGTCAAGCGTATATCAATACACGTTCGACCGCTAAGTATGGCATGCTAATTATCATCCCGTAGCGTGCACTTCATGGTAATGAAGCTCAAAAGCCTCGTTTAACTCGCAAGCCGATGTTACGTCCGATAGACCATGCACTACCTTTTCTACAGTAGTGTATAAAACTTGACGTGCATAGCAAGCACATCAAGCACATCTTATGCGCACAACTATTGGATTTACGAAACACTAGAATCCGCCCATAACTCTTGCCTCAACGATAACAATCTGACATAGGGTGCGAAATTTCTTTCAACAATTTGTGATGCCGGCCTAATTTTTACAGTGAAAGCTGTCATCAGATCACAACGCGGGTCACGCGTAGTTGTCCGCCACCGCCGCCGCCGGTGTCCGTAACCACATCAGTGCGGAATTAGAAAGAAAAACCTAGCATCAATTACACGGTAAGGCTCAAACCCGGGTCCGCAGGCTGCAAGACCTGTATTCAAACACTAAGCCACATCGGTGTTTGGGGACTTGTTGGCAAAGTTGCCTTAGGCAGTCTTGATGTCGGTAAGGCAATCGCGTTAACACGACGAGTAAAGCATTTTAAAACAGTGAAAGAACAACCAGTCGTCGCACAATGCGAATAGCGTAACGAGTGGGCCGCCAAATGCCCCAAGCCATTACAATAGCTTATTCTTGTTCCCCTATAAACTGTGGCGCATACCCATTTCCAAGGAGGTTAAAGTAATATTTGCTGGTGGAGAGAAGGTGGCCCTCAGGTGAAGGCGCGCGCCGCCATCATGCAATAGGCAAAAACTGCGCCTTCCGTAACTCAAGCGGCTGCGGCCGCATACACGTCACAAATGTTAGACGGTGTTGTATAGCGTCCGGACGTTGTATTGGATACACCCTGCCTTTCTTAAGGTTGCATAGGTCAAGCTAAAAGGTTTTCTGAGATAGTAATTCAGTTGTGGGTGCCATATTTTGAGCTAGATGAAAGCTGTATGCCGGCACACATGGATGTTGATAGCTCTGACTGAACCTGTATTCTCATGGTCAATCTTCTTTTTCTAACGCGTTTCTCATGAACCAAAATGTTTGAACCACTTAGGGGTGTGCTGTTGAACACTTCTGTCATGAGACATTGGAATGACTGGTAGCGAAAATACAGCAATCACAGATATTACAGGCACTTGTCGAATTGTTACAACCGGGCTGGACTGTGACTCGCAAGTTGACCGACCGGGGTAAGTGCGTTTCTAAAACATCTGAAATGTTTACTGTACACATACTTATGCTCTCTAGTACCACTAGAGAGGTAAGTTAGTGAAAAAAATAACACACCGCTATCTATTTGTTGAAATTAAACAGGCGTCTCCATCATTAAGTTTTTAACAACTGGCAGCGACGTAGCCAGAATACATCACAGTGCACAACCCCGGGGAAATGAGCGCACTGTGAGCTATTATTGATTTTCGCCAACTAGTCCGGGAATGAACCTTGCGTAGCCAATTTTTAGGAGGTGGGGGTGGGGCATTTTGTTGTTTTCGGGAGGGGCACGTGCACCCCTTTGAATTCACCACATATTGATCTCGATGCCATGAACAAAAAAAGTTCGGGGGAACGGAGGGGAGGGGGCTGGCACGGGCCCGGCGTACTAATTCCTGGCTAAGTCCCTGCTTCTTAGTTGTGTTAATTAAAAGCTTAACTTGCTACCACAAGGTAGTTAACATTTTGTGGGCAGCACCTAGGGACCAGGCTTTTTTTTACATTCCTGCGTTTTATTTTGTTATTTGAAGTGCAGTGAGCAAAAACCACTGTCTGAGCTGCGCAATGTTTGGGGTGCAACTAACCGCAATTAAAGCAATCATAACCGAGAGATCATAACCGTTTTTCTAAAGGAAGCTAGAACAGCTCCAGTAGAAAATTCTACCACAATGAAATGGCAGACAACCAAAATAGCGAGGCTTTGTCTTCAAGGTAAACAAAATGGATCAAGAATCAAAAGCCCGATTCTCAGAGTAGGGGGGAAGGGGGCTCACTGCAACTTTCTTTCATACATCTTTTTTTATGAGCATATCATTTTGTACACATGTGAAGCTTGGGACAACCCACTTTCATATTCCACGCAGAAAAGTGGCCGAAATCTACTTATGCATAAGATTATGTTACAGTGAAGAAGAAAATAAACAAGAAAATCAATGCCGAGAAAAGGAGCTCCGCTCTCACCAGTATGCTTTTTTTTGAAAAAACCAAGCGTTACATACCCTTCGTTGGTGTGGATTCTTGCAAGGAAAACGCTTGAGAAAACAGAATTAGTCGTCTGTGTTCTTGTTTGCCATTTGGCTTTTTGATCTTCACAAAGTTACCACTTATTGCCCTCCATAACCGCAGAAAACCACGGCAGAAAAAAGCGACGGGTGTGCTTTGGCTACCGTATCTTGCCTGAGGCAAGATGGCCACCACTGCTTCACTGCACCCCATTTGTATGTATAGGCGGCCTCCACTCCTGCAAAATTTATTTAAACCATCTTGCCCATTTCTGCCATAATTCCCATTCATCATCAGCCACTGCATGAACAATTGGAGCGAACTTTCTTCCAAGTGTTCAGCAGATACGACGCTCCTCAGAATAATGACGACAAATGGCATAGCGAATGCCAGCATACTACCCAAAGATTTTTTTAATTAATGCCCTAGTGGGTATCAAACAAGAAGAAGGATAGGGCATGCTGCTATTTTAGGCAATGCTGGCGGAGTAGGTTGCCGCTTTGGGAAACATGGTCATGGTGTTCTCTCGTGCAGTGGCTAAAATCCTTAAAAAGAACAAGGCGCACACACATCCTGCAAGGCGGCCACCTCGTTTGTATACCCATTGTTACGTGTAAACAACACCTGACAGTCAGCAGCCACAACATAGCTCGTCAACAACGTCAACCTTCTCACTTTTCAGTCTAACGCGCATTTCAGGGTATGTCCCACTATGCCCTGTTACCGTCAACCGAAACCACGTTAACATAACCCCCGGCGGCAAAAGTCCTGACCCAGCGAGCGTATATGGTGCCACAGCACTAGCAGTGTCGTAACGCTCGAGCCTGGATACATGGACGACGTCGCGGGAAAACAGAGCAGATGAGGTTGAGGGATCATCAAGAAAGATTTCGTATGTAGAGTCTGTTACTCGTCGAATCACGCGGTATGGGCCTGTGAAGCAATAAAGAACCCTCTCTGAAAGGCCTGCATGTCGCGTAGGGAACCTAAGAAGAACGAGGGTACCCGTCAGTAATTGTTTGTCCTGATGGCGCTTATCGTAACGATGCATCTGCTTGTCTTGGGAAGCCGTTAATCTGCTGCGGGCAAGCTGACAAGCATGGTCAGCGTGGGTAATAGCGTCACGTGCATATTACAGCGCAGCTACCGGCAGGAAGCTCAATGACATTGTTGATTCGGCGTCCAAACAAAATGTAAAATGGAAAGCACCCGGCACTGTCATGGTGGAAGAAATTGTACGCGAACGTCACGTTCCAGGCACGATGGTCAGCCGAGACATATTTCGATATCATGTCCGTCAGGGTGCGGTTTAAATGTTCTGTAAGCCCGTTTGTCTGCGGGTGGTACGATGTCGTGAGCTTATGTTGGGTGGAGCAGGAACCTAGGAGATCGTGAACCACTTTAGGAAGGAGCGTCCAGCCTCAGTCTGTCAGCAGCTGACGCGGGGCTTCATGCACTAAAATGAGATCGCATAGTAAAAGATCTTCCACGTCAGTGGTGCATCTTGTTGGCATGGCTCATGCAACTGCATAGCGGGTCGCGTAATTTATAGCGACCACGACCCACTTGTTTCGGAGGCGGATGTTGGGAAGGGATCGAAAAGGTCCAAACCGACACGGAAGGACTCTGATAGGATGGCGATGGGCAGAAGATACCCGGCAGGCAGTGCCGACAGCTTCTTGCGGCTCTGGAAAATTTCGCGAGCATTGACATAACGACGTACAGAGCGCTAAAAGCCAGGCCAGTAGAAGCGGCAGCGCACACGGTCATATGTGCCATACACACCAAAGTGACCCGTGGTTGGATCGTCGTGGAGCTCGCGCAGGACTGTGGAGCGCAGTTCCTTTAGTATGACCCAAAATAGGTCGTGACCGGTGGCCGATAAATTTCGCCGAAATAAGTTGTAGTCCTTTAAGGTAAACTTGCGAACAGAAGCGTCGTACGTTGAAGATTCCAGCTGTTGTAATAAGCGACTGATATCCAGATTGGGACGCTGCTCCTTACCGAGATGAAGCAGCTGGGAGATGGCAAGGACGCAATCAACGAAATCCGTGCTCGTATAGTCTGAGTCCGCCACAGGGTAACGTGATAAACAATCCGCATTTTTGTGCAGTCTTTCTGACCTATACACTACGGTGTAAAAATACTCTTGGAGGCGGAGTGCCCAGCGAGCGAAACGACCTGTGGGATCTTTCAGGGAGGCGAGCCAGCAAAGAGCGGGGTGGTCGGTAACAACTATAAATAGTCAGCCGTATAAGTAGGGGCAAAATTTCGCGACTACCCACAACAGCGTTATGCATTCGCGCTCTTTGATTGAATGATTCGGCACCGAGGGGCACAGCAGCCTGTTGGCATAAGCTATCAAGCGATCCTGCTCACGTTGTGGCTGAGCCAACCCAGCGCCTATTCCGTAACCACTGGCATCGGCTTGGACTTTGGTCGGTGCAGTAGGGTTGAAGTGAACCAAAACAGAAGTGAAAAAAGTGGCAAAACTGAAAAAAAATTGCTTCTTGCGAGAAGCCCCAGTTAAAGGTCACATCTGGTTTCAGTAGATCTGTTAGGGGCCGAGTAATTTCCGTAAAGTTATTGATGAACCACTGCAAGTAGGAGCAAAGCCCTACAAAGCTGCAGATAACTTTGACAGTTTTCCACACAAAAAAGTCCTCCACAGTTCGAAATGTTTTGGGTTAGGCTGTACGCTGTTAACGTCAACAATAAGCCCAAGTATTGAATGTGGCGGCGACCGAACCGGCATTTTGATGAATTCTGTTTAAGTTCGGTGAGACGGAATAGATCAAGAATTTCAGACAGTCTCTCAAGGTGCGCTTCAAATGCGAGAGCAAACATAATCACGTCATCCGGTAAGCAAAGACAAGTAGACTACTTGAATCGACGAAGCAGGGAGCCCATTATTCGTTCGAAGGGCGGGGGGGGGCATTACATAGGTGGAAAGGCATGACCTTGAATTGGTAGAAGCCATCAGGTATTGCAAAAGCCGTCTTCTCTTGGTCCATAGAGTCCACAGCAATCTGCCAATAACCAGAACGAAGGTCGATGGAAGAAAAGTAGGCAGTATCATGCAGGCAATCAAGGGCGTCGTCACTTCGCGGCAGAGGGTAGGCGTCTTTCTTTGTGATGTTGTTAAGGTGGCGATAGTCCACACAAAGCCGCCACTATTCGTCCTTCTTGTTAACTAAAGCCACCAGGGATACTGTTATGCCTGCGAGTTCGCAGTGAACGTCCATGCCTCGGAAAAAGGAAATCTGTGTCAAGGCCAGTACGCGAGCCCGCCTGACGCCATAAACAACTTAACGGCGTCATCACGCGACGGTGCCTTTCTGCTGCGCACGTGCATTGAGTCACCTAAGCCAGCGAGCCTGTGGAGCAAGCAACCGGCGCCTTCCTGTCTGGCGTGTCTGACGCAATGCCTGACGACGTCACTCGTCCTTGGGTGCAGCCACCTGCAGCGCAGCCTCTCCAGATTCGATGACGCGGCCCAGCGGCAACCCCATTGGAGGATTCTGACCTCACGACCACCGGCGCTTTTGGTTGGACATTTGGATTGGACCCGGTGCATAAAAGAGAAGCCCTGCGGCGTGTCGAGAGCAGACCCCTTTGACAGCAGACCCATTTGAGAGCAGACCTATGTGTTAGAGAGGAGAGCTCGACTCTTCGGGTCTCTAAGCTGTCGGTCCCAGTGCCGTATTTGTAACGCCTCTGTATATATGCTGTACATAAACCTTGTTTAACTTACCGTCGTCTCGTCCGCTCGTCTATCAGCTCTGCGCAGAAGCAGTCGTGAGCTGAGAAACCTATGCTACCAAACAGCTGGTGACCTTCTCGGGGGAGTTCGAAGCAGTGGTGCCTTCGGGACCGTGTTGGCGGTCGCCGTCCTTTCGTAACAATACCTAGGTACTGGGGTATGGTTCAAAAATGTCCTTCATTAGCATCTTGTTCACCTCCTGGATGAGGCTCCGCTCAGAAGCAGACACTCTGTCAGTGGTGGTGAACAGGTTTGTCATCAGCTGTGTGAATGGGATGCTGTAAAAAGGACATCTGCCTTGAAGGTTGGTCACTGAAATCGAAAATATCCTGGTAGGCCTCAAGAAGGTGCTGGGGGGCTTAAACTTGCGGAGGCAGAAGATCAGTGGTGATAATGTCTACAAGGTAACGGCTGCCTGAATGGGGTAAAAGTGGGGTGCGCTGCAATGAAACAAGGGTGTCAAGGCAAGAACTTCAGTTTGTATACCGAGCAACGGGCAAAGGTGGGCTACAAAAATGCCTTGTGGAAGCACTTGATCCTCGAAGCCGAAATTTACAAGTGGTAGACGAGTTCTGTTAGCTGTGATGCTTAGCACTGTGTAGGAAACTGCACCATTATGCACAAGGAGTACGTCGGTCACAGGCGTAGTGTAATAGTCACCATCGGGCACAGCTGGTGAGCACAAGAAATCTACGTATGTCACAGTTTGGTAGGGCAGGTGAACAAAGTCACTACATTTTAATCGGCATGCATGTTGGTACGGGGCGTCACTGATTCGTGGCAGTTCAAGTCGGAGCACGCCAGCGGAACAATTAATCAAATCATAACTGGTGGCGAGAAAATAGAGGCCTAGTGTGAGGTCGTGGGGACATGTAGTAAGGACGACATGTACTGTTGCGGCATCCGCAACTTGCAGGACACTGGTCAAAGGGGGGCATGAGCATCATCTTCATGCGGAGGCGGAATACCGAACTCGAAGTAGAGACGTGTGCGCCCGTATCAATTAAAGCTTCAACAGGTGTATCATCAATCTATACTGCAAGAATGTGCTGGTTTAAAAGTAGGGGCAAAAGACGATTTTTGGGTAAGGTCGACAGGGCAGCTTTACTTCCAGTAAACTGCACAGCCTAGTTTTCTGGTGACATGCGGCGCTTAAACAACGGCGAGGGAGAACGGCAACGCGTATTTAAACGAGAATTTCGGATTTGAGGCAGCGGCAACGATAGTACAGGGCGGCCGTAGACCTCAGGGGCAGCAAATTCTGAAGACTCAGGTCGGATAACGGTGGTTCGGTGGACGGAATGAGTTGCTGTAAGTTTGGTACGAGCCAGAAGGCGTTTATGGCCTGTGGCTGCGGAAGTAACGAGTGACGTGTCGCGCACGACCACAGTGGAAGAAGATTGGCTTATCATCAACTGTTTGCCATTCAAACGGATTCCTTGTTCGAAGAAAGTACTCACGGCGGCGTGTCATGTCAATAGATGCTACTACATTGATTGATTGATTGATATGTGGGGTTTAACGCCCCAAAACCACCACATCATTATGAGAGACGCCGTAGTGGAGGGCTCCGGAAATTTCGACCACCTGGGGTTCTTTAACGTGCACCCAAATCTGAGCACACGGGCCTACAACATTTCCGCCTCCATCGGAAATGCAGCCGCCGCAGCCGGGATTCGAACCCGCGAACTGCAGGTCAGCATCCTAGTACCTTAGCCACTAGACCACCACGGCGGGGTCGAAGCTACTACAGGACCAGCATTATCCATGCCGCTTACAGTGGACAGTAGACCTAGTGTACTGAATTCCTGGCGGACAACAGTCTGGATAAAGGAGACAGCTGGCGTTGAGGTGTGGAGCAACGACGGTTTGGTGGCAGGCGGGTAAGCGGCCTTGAGTTCACGTCTGACGATGCACGTCACGTCTTCGGTTGTGGGCGGCTGAAAAGGAGTGGCTTTGCAAGAGGACGTTGCACCAGTGTTGGGTAGGTAGTGGAACTGGCGGAAAATGCGTCAGCTCTTCACCTCTCGAGATGGCGACACTATTTGATTACGGTGTCGATGGTCGTTATGGTTGAAAGACAAGTAGATTGAACGCATCGTCGGTGACGCCTTTCAAAATGTGTAGTACTCTGTCAGCCTCAGCCATTATGGGATCGGCTTTTCAACACAAGGCTAACGCGCCTTGAATGTAACTCGAGTAGGGCTCGGTAGACGTCTGTGTATGCTCGATCAATTGCTTCCGAGTATCAAGCTGATGACCGAACGGGTAGCCAAAAAGGTCGCGGAGCCGTTGTTTAAACAATTTCTAGCTTGTGACTTCGTGCTCATGGGTCTCAATACAGAAGCGAGGAGTCTTGTCAAGATAGAATATCACATTTGCGAGCATAAAAGTTGAGTCCGAGACATACTGCTTGCTGAAGCGCTCGTGTATGCTAAGCCGCTTGTCCACATTCGCGTTGTTCTCTCCAGTAAAGGTACCGGAATCATGGGGTTGTGTTACGGTGACGTACTGGTTTGCTGTCATTGCCGACGTACGTAGCGAAGACGTGTCTTCACTCGGAGCCATGGTAGCAGGCTTACGAAGGCGTCCATTGCGAAGCTCCATTGTCAAAGGAGCACACAGCACATCCACCAAGATGTTATGTGGAATTACCAGCGGAGAGTGCGCCGCCACAACATAGCTCACCAACAGAGCGGGTCTAGGCATATTCTCAGAAACACTG
Source organism: Rhipicephalus annulatus (assembly GCA_013436015.1). Taxonomy (NCBI): domain Eukaryota; kingdom Metazoa; phylum Arthropoda; class Arachnida; order Ixodida; family Ixodidae; genus Rhipicephalus; species Rhipicephalus annulatus. The sequence continues at coordinate 84,560 of WOVY01006919.1, forward strand.
TCTTGGTCATTCTCAGCACGTCCCCCGCACTATAATCGCATATTTGAAGCAGAGCTTTTAGCAATTACTTTAGTCGTTAGAAGACTTTTAGTGCATGATTCGACAAATGTCATAGTTACTAATTTCATCTCCGTATGCCGATCCATGCCTTGATTTTTTTATTTCAAGTCTACCGTTTGGAATGCTTTTGCCTCTTTGAACCCTTAACGCTTGAAGGTAATGCGGTTGGTATGGGTGCTAAGACACCGAGGCATATCAGATGCAAAGCGTTTCTTAGCGAACAGCGAATTTGAGCGTATCTATCTATCTATCTATCTATCTATCTTTCTATCTATCTAGCCGCCTACGACTTTTACATCTCCTGGCCGTTTTGATAATGGTATCTATACCAAAATTGATATGACATATATTTACTGTATGACGAGCATAAGTGAGTAGTCATAACATTAAAATCATGACATGTTGCAAAATTGGTAGAGTATGACTTCACAGCATTGCAACCCCATGTGACAGACCCTAATATGAAAATAAGGACATGAGTGTCACGTAACAACGTATCTACATGACACACTCATGATGGGCTCACGGTGCTTTCGCTAGCTTCACATACACAAAATTTGGTATTACGGTACCTGAATGAATAGCGAAGGTATGTGACTGGCGCAAACTTGATAATCATGATATGCGTATCATGTAACAACATGACCACATGCCACACTCATTATGCGCTTGCGGTCGTTTCGCTAGCTTCACATATGTGAAATTTGGTATCACATCACGTGAATAGATGACGCAGGTATGTGACTGGTGCAAACAGGATAATCATGAGATGTGTGACATGTAAGAACATGACTACATGCCACACTCACGACGCCAATACACTTCGACGTGACCCGGCTCGCGTGCGAGCTGGTGTTCGTTTAATCGTGTCATGCCAGTGATGCCACGCCAGGCACCGATCTGTCTGCCATATACTCAGAGGTGCGTACCGCGCTGCGTAGCTTTGACGCATGCGCGTTTGAACGCACTCGGCGTCCGTCTGTCACAAAAAGAGAGAGAGAATGAACTTTACCAAAGGTCATAAAGGACCCTGGGCACCCCCTACGGGGGCCGGCCCGGTGGCTTTGCCCATGTGGCCCTAGGAATCCGTGCTCACCAGCCACCTTTTGGGCCTTCTGGGTGGCCTGGTGTTGAAGGGCCCTGTCACTGGTTTCTGAGGTGATTGATCCTGTCGTCCTCGCTGGAAGGAGACCCGAAGCAAGCGTTTAGCATGGGACACTGCCACAGCATATGATTTCGGTCACACTTCACATGTTGATATTTAGGGCATCCTGGCCTTATATCTTCGAGGTAGTTGCTGCAGATATAGGTGCTAGGGTAACAGTGCATTAGGAGCAGTCTAAGCGTTAATATTTGTGCTTGAATAAGTGTTGAGTGAGGTGAGGGGAATTCTTTTCTAGATAAATTATAGTGCGAGGCAAATCTCGTGATAGGAGTGGAGTGGCTCCAGGTGCATGTTGGAATCCCCGGCCGGTGAGGCAGGCCGCATCCCCACGCGGCGCGTGAAATCTCACGCGAGGTTATGGGCCAGCTCTTTACCCTTGGGGACCCCTGGTTGAACGTTGACGCCTTCATGGCCCAAGAACCAGTGGATGTGCTTGCCTGCATTTATTTAGGCGGATGCTAGAATGCTTAAGGCCGCCTGACGTAGTGTACCATAACAGCATGCCAGTGCAGCGAGTTTGGATTGCGTCGCGCTGAGGGGGGGGGGGGCTAGAGCAAGGGCAATGACCACTTGTTCGGCTTCGCAGGCGTTCATTGTTTTTATAAATAGAGCATTGAGGGCTGCCCCGTCGGGAGCGACCACCGCAACCGCAAAGAGGGTTTCCCTACATATTTAGCAGCGTCTACAAAAGCCACGTCTGCCACGCGTACTTTTAGTCAGGCTTGAGCACATGCTCTTATTCGAGTTTGATTATGCACCGGGTGCATCTTTCTGGGAAAAGATAGTACGGAGATCTTAGCGCGAAGGTGTTGCGGTAATAGCGTTGGATCGTTGACTTGAATTGGGATAAGAAGACTTTTGTGTGAGAGGAGTTCCCGACCCTGTCACGAAGAGAGGCAGACGTGTTGCTGTCTGGGTAATGTCGTTGGCGCAAACTGCAGCATGTCGGATATCGCACTGGTGCCTGCCGGGCCGCGCCAAGAGACGCTGGTCGCGCCTGGCGTCAGACTATAGAGTGCTCCCGTTTTTCTGGCGTGGCGTTGCTGCGCCCAGCGTTCGCTAGCTTCACATACACGAAATCAGGATATTACGGGACGTGAATGGATGAAGGGGTGCAACTGGAGCAATCATGATAATCATGAAATGCGTGTCATCTAACAACATGGCTAAACGCCCCGCTCATGATGCGCTCGCGACCAGTTTCGCTATAGCTCTACATATACCAAATTTGGTGTGGCATGACGCGAACAGACGTCGAAGGTAAGTGACACGCCAAAACATGATAATCATGACATGTATGTCATGTAAAGCTGGACTACATACTGCGTTCATGGCAGGCTCGTGGCCGTTTCGATAGTTTCACATATACCAAATTTGGTATCAGGTGACGTGAATGGAAGACAAAGGTAAATGACACGTCCAAACATCAGGCTGAAATACGTGGCGCAAGGTTGACAAAAAGAAGAACGACAAGAGACAGTTCTTCTCTTTGACAACCTTGCGCCACGTATTTCAGCCTAATATGTACCAACTAGCCCCACATAACGTACTGATATGTCCAAACATAATAATCATGACACGGAAGTCATGTGCTGCAACATTTACCTTCACCTCGTAACGCTGTGCCGATTTTAAAGTGACACAATAACCTTCCTCATTCGTGCTTTGCATATCCTGTTTTCCCACTGTACGTGGGATCTGCCATTTTTTACAAGCTAAGTAGCTGACGCTCTCACCCACTGGTTCCTGGATGGCCATGAAATGTACATTGTACCTGGCACCGTTTTGGTACTGAATCCTAATTTCGTAGATATTCTTTAATTCAGGATTTCACGAAAGTTAGCTTATCAGTTGAAGACTACCGTCACCTTGCTTTTCCTTCGGATAATAAATGATGCCCCACACGCAAACTGGAAGTATGCTTTGCAAAATGGCGCTGCTGAATGCCGGTTCCTATTTTTCATTTATACGCGTCTGGTCAGGTGCCATCTGCGCTCTGCTTTTACTGTCAAGAGCCTAAAAACATTGATAATTTTTTACTTACATGCCGACGTTTTACAAGTCATAGGAAGAAAAATTTAGAATTATTATGGAAAAAATTAAGAATTGTTCTTATTTTAAAAACATTTTTTCGCCTTGGGGCTTATCATCTAGGCCACAGCACCAAGAACGTCTACATAGCAGTCTGTGCATTCCTTAGAGACACGAGAATATTTCCTTGTTAGGTTATCCCTAATGGAAGTTAAGTTTTTCTAATTCAGTTGATATTTGGTTGTAAAACTTTGTATCTACTTTAATCGTTCGTGACTTTAGGAATTGTTATTTACATATTCCCTAGATATTTGTTTTATTCAATTTCATTCACAAAACATCATATTTCATTATGCCTATTATATTAACCACTGGTTAAATCGCCAATCCCCCGTAGTGGATACGATACAAACATAGGCACAAGCAAGCAAGAAAACGCCAACCTCCTGACGTTTCAGTCGCAGGTGCATTGCAGGGCATGCCTCTCTATGCCGTGTTACCCTCAGCCGAAACCACGTAACACACTTCCGGTTCTGTCTCCATCATGCCCAGATTGGTGTCATTTCGGCCGACCCTTGCGCATGGTTTTCGGCCAAGTCTCGAATAGAAGGAACACGTCAAAGCGTTGACGGGCGAGGTGGTGAGCCGGCCACCGGCCCCCGGTTGTAGAATGAACGCGGGTGGTGGGGAGCTGACGCAATCCCTAAGCCTAGCTGTGGTGAGCCAGTCGATGATGTCAGCCGACGACCTGAGTGATCCGCCTTCGAGTACCAAAAAGCCCATTTGACGACTCGTCCCTGCAGTCCTCGTCTGCGGTGGACAACATTGTTACCACCCAGCTCGCAGCAGGTCCCATTGGTGTTGCTGCAGCTGCAGTCATAGCCACGGGGAAAAACAAAAAACACAAGCCGCTGCACACCTTTGAAACAAACCCTTCCATCCGCAAGCGCAAACCCAGCTTCTGAGGAAGCTGATGGCAACCTTTGAGGAGTAGACATGTGTCAGACAACAAGCTGCGGTTTTGGCAGTTACTCTTGGCAAGCCCCAGAACCATTTTAAGGTTCTTGGAGTGCACACTTCTGTGGACAGTAATGCGAGCCGGTCAGGCCTATATTTTAACCACATAAAAAAGAAATTACGAATAATAATATTAATAATAATAATAATGTCAGATTAATATTATAATAAATATTATTATGATTATTAAGAAATGCGTGTTTCAGTTATTGATTAACGCGAATCGGGTTCGTTAATTAAATAGTTCGATTGGTCTTTTCTAATTGTTTCTGGTTCTCCTGATGAAGTATATGGTAGGTTTTGCTCGAAAATGCGTATTCTGCAACATTCTTGGACTCGTATTGCTAGGGCTAAGCAAAGACGTAATCATAAATGGCGGTCCCCAGATATTTTAGAAGCAATCACTGTCAGAGACATGCTTTGGAAACAATTTAAACTGTCCCCTCGTAAAGCAGAACTTCGTACCAAGTACAGAATTGCAAGGAATAAAGTGTTTGCCCTTATTCGATGCGCAAAACGACGATACTTCCATCATCAGTATCAGTTATGCGCCAGAAACCCGGCGCGGATGTGGTCACTGATAAACCATCTTCGAGCTATAGAAAATGGCGATGCTAAACCTACTGATGCTTTACTGTGGACCCTGCGCATACAGCTGATCTTTTCAATCGCCACTTCGCAAATGTGTCTGGTAGACTTCCTTCGGCGGCAAAAGGCCATTCTGGTTTAAAGAAATCAACACCTGCCTCAGCCTTCCTTCCAAATTTAATAATAGACAACCTTGCTAGAATAGTTTCTGGCTTCAAAAGGCAGAAACCAGCAGGTGTTGACGGTATCTTTGTATCTTTGCTGCAGCAGAATCTGAACGCATTATCAGAAATTCTGCTTTTCGTGCTTAATGAATTCCTGGAGACGTCTTCTCTCCCATCAGACTTAAACACAGAATTTGTAAACCACTATTTGAAGGTGGACCAAAAGATAGCGTTGACAGTTACCGACCCATTTCTGTTTTATCTATCTTATCCCAAATAATTGAGAAATTCCTATTGCATTGCATGACTTCTTTTCTAGATAAATTTTCACTCATTTCAAGCCGCCAGTTTGGGTTTTGTCGCAGGTCGTGGCACAATTGATCTACTTGAAGAATTTTCCGATGAACTGAATGATGCTGTGTAACATAACATGTTTGCCTGTGCTTTATTTCTTGATATCTCTAAAGCATTTGACACCATAAACCACTTTATATTGTTTGAAAAAATATATTTTCTTGGCTTTAGGGGTCTGTTCTACGACTTTCTTGAAAATATCTTTCTGATCATTCCCAGGTAGTGCGGTTACACAATCAGTTACCTTTCAGTAATTAGGCTTCCCTTGAAAGCTGGTGTACCTCAGGGATCCGTTTTATCTCCTCTTTTATTTAATTTATTCATAAATAGTTTTACTGCTGCTGTTCCAAAATGTCTTGTACTTCAGTATGCAGACGACACTGTTCTGTTAACGAAATATGTATGTTACCATAAAGCGTTGTCACTACTACAAGACAGTGTTTATGAGGCTGCGTCATGGTTGAGGGATAATTACCTGGTGATTAATCAGAAAAAAAAACGAAATTAAGTTGCTTTAAAAATCTAGAAGGAGCAATGGTTACCAATGCATACCTACTTCTTCATGCCCGTGATTGCGCCCTCCTGAAAGTGTACTCCCATTGAATATGCTAGTTCTATAAAATATCTTGGTGTGTTTTTTCGATAGCGTCCTGTCCTGGAATGATAATTTGGCTTACATTTGTTACATACTACGAAAAATCTTGCGGTTACTCTTCAATATTAGATCAATTGCACCCACCAATATTAAGTGTCCATCATGCTTGCTCTTGCGTATAGTATCCTACGATAAGGCATCACTTTATTTGCTTTCTGTTCTTCGCGATGGCAGCGTCGGGTTGACAATATTTGAAAAAGTATGTTGAAATCCATTGTGTACAAACAGACAATTGTAAACTTATTTTCTCTACTTCGCCTGCCGTCTTTCAAAGCGTCCTTTAACCAAACTGTTGTACTACGGCATTTCTGGGGCTCTCATTTCAAAAAACGCATGAAGTTGCCCCTCGTATATTTAGGAAAACTTTCCGCTTTTCTTCACCATTCGTCAAAACACGATATGGCGAAGCTACTAGAAAGGTT
>WOVY01006920.1:0-22540 GCA_013436015.1 Rhipicephalus annulatus
CTACAGCTGTCCTTCATCAAACTATTGATGAAAAATAAACATTCTTATTATTATTTTATAATTATAAAGTCAATAAATTTATATCGGACGGGACACGTTCGAAGTGACACATGACAAATATGCAGGGAAACAAACCTGATTTCGATGCACCCTTGGCAATAGAAGGGTTTATATGGCGGCTAAGTCTCTCAAAAGAGCACCGCGCCAGGATGGGACAAAATAAGAAACGCCATGCTTAGAAATGTGAGTTACGCGATTCTCCGATAAGTTACGGATTTCGGTAATGAAATATATGGGCAGATGGAGAAGATTATCCTGTTGAGTAGAAGAACTCAATCATAAACTTCATACTAAAACAAAAGGAATTAAGAAATATTAACAATATCTGTCCAATATCCGTTACCCAATGCTTCGGTGAGCCTTTAGAAAAAACACTATTACCTAAACCAACAGAGTATGCCGAGAGGGAGGTTGCTACCAGTTATTAGGTTCGGTTTCCGGCCATCTGTATTGATCGAGGATATTTTTTCCAGTTGCGAAATGACGTAGTGATGTCAAACAGATCATTGAGTGCCAAATTTGCACTTGCGCTGAATATCAGGAAAGCATTCATTATAATATCACGCAAGGTGATAATGAAAGGTTTAAAATCGAATAACTGCGGTAAACGAATATGCGAGTATGTCCGGTAGTTTTGAACAAACAGGTAAGCTGGCGTCTCTCATAATCATATAGTGGTTTTGGGACGTTAAACCCCACATATCAATCAACAGGTAAGCTGCTGCTGTATCTCTGGACTCGATTACATCTAAAACTTCCGACTATCAAAACAGATCCCCCTCATACCCCACACGAAGCCACACTACTTATTATCGGCCTGAAAAAAACTAGCATGTGAGCTGGAAAATTTAATAAAAATGCTTAGAATCAGATCTCTACGCAGACGACGTCACCTTATAGACATAGGGCGGATTTCTTGTCGACAGTGAGTGAGTGAAACAACTTTATTGACGATCCGGCATAAAGGGGGAAGGGGTAGGGGAATTAAAGCGAGACACTAGCGTGCTCGGACGTCCCGGAGCAGCAACCTACTCGCGTCAAACCCGTGGGGGCGCCGCTTTCGGCCACTGGCGTTCCAGGATGCTAAGCACGTGCTGGACCACGTCTCTTTGATTGCCTGGCACTCAGCTGATAATTTTGCTGCTTATGGCAGTTGGCATTACTTCTTGTTACCCGGCGGTGGTGCACAGTCCCAAAAGAGGTGTCTCTGGGTGGCTCGCGCCTTCTTGCAGTGTTGGCATACATCAGTGGTGTAAACCTCCGGCAAACGTGCTTTGCCCAGACGGGGGTCCATATTGCTTCTACTTGCAACTGCCGTAGTGTGGCTGCTTCTCTGCGTTGTAGGTCTCGGTGAGGCGGTGGGTAGAGGCGTCTGCTCGTTCTGTACCACTGCAGAACGTCGGCGTAGGTTGTGATAAAATACTCTCCGTCTTCGGCATCGGGTCATTGCGGCTCTGAGGAATGCGTTGACAGAGACCCGCGGCTAGTTAGCGCGTGTGCCTCCGTATCTGCCTCCTCGTTGCGGTTCGGGCCCACGTCCAGCTCCCCGGCGTGCGCAGGGAACCACTTGACGGTAATGTTGGTTTCCGGTCTTGCTATAGTTGAACACACTCTTGCAGTGGTTCCATGGACGTTGTTTGTAGCAGAAGTTGGCTATTGCCGTCTTCGAGTCGCTGAGGACCGTGCGGCAATCCGGGATCGCTAGTGCCAGTGCGATTGCAAACTCCTCGGCTTGCGTGGGCGACTTGCACCGTATGCTTCCCGACGTTGTGAGTACTCCAGTGTCTGCTGCGATGACTGCTGCTGCGTACGTGGTTGGCCGGTGGGGATACTTCGCCACGTCCACGTAGTACGCGCGCGGATCGTTGGCGTGACCTTTTGTGAGGGCCTTGGCTCTCGCCGTTCTTCTTTCTTGGTGCCCTTGTGGATGCATGTGCTTCGGTAAGGGTGGAACCTTCAGTCCTTGGAGAACGTCCCGGGGTAGCTGCTTTGCTACCTCCGGAGTCGTCGCTGGCGCGTTGATTCCGATGCGCTGTAGTATTGTTCTTCCCGTCCTGGTCTGGGACAGGCGGTGATACTGCGCCGTTCGCTGGGCTTCTGTGATTTCTTCCAGCGTATTGTGAACGCCCAACGCGAGCATGCGTTCTGTGTTGGTGTGGGGGTATAAGCCCAGGGCCGTCTTGTACGCCTTCCTGATCATCGCGTCAATCTTGATCTTCTCCGCCGCTTTCCAATTGTGGAACGACGCTACGTAAGAGATGTGGCTGACTGCAAACGACTGGGTGAGTCGTAGTAGATTGTCTTCTCGCATGCCCTGGTACCGCGTGGCCACCTTCTTGAGTAGGCGGGTGGCCAGCGAGAGCTTTGCGTGGAGCTTCTGTACCGTCACGTTGTTGCGGCTCAAGTCCTCGAGGTGCAGCCCTAAAACTCTGGGCGTCTGCACGTGCGGTATCGGCGTTCCGATACCGCACGTGCAGACTGTACTAACTATACTAAACAATGACAAACAAGGAGGCAAAACAAGTGAACGCAAGCATAAGGAAAGTCTTCAAAGCAGGATTGGGGATTCCAGGAAACGCCAAAGCTGTAAGGGTAGAGAGATTGGGCATGTACAATGCCTTTGAGCAGTATGTGAATTTGGTGCTCCTTTCTCAAAAGGAAAGGCTCACTTGAAGCTATCATGGGAGAAGGCTTCTGGAATAGATGGGATACACATTGCGCAAGCTGTTTTGTGTTGAGAAAATTGGGCTAATACGCCCATTTATTTATGGTACCTATGTCCAGAAATATGCATCCGGCTTATCACGCAGTAAGAAGGAAGGCTAAGGCAGACTCTTCAGGCCAAGCATTTCAATATTGCCCTGAAACTGTCTTTACAGACATCAAAGAGGCGAGAAGACACATACGAAGTGGTGATCGTAGCACAAAACCGCACCACACCGGCGTCTGTAAAAGCCTCTTTTACGTGAGTGGCAGAGGCGATGGCAATAGCAATTGTCAGATCTAACGCAGCAAGCAGGAGATAATCAGTGGTGGTGCTCTCTGATTCACAGGTGGCATGCCGAATGCTTCTCCGAGGAACGCTACCTAGTATAGCAGATTTTAGGTAATCTCAAAAGAGGAGATTATCACAATATATTCTGTATCACTCTCTATGGTCTGGAGGGGAACGTCATGGTAGACCATATAGCTCGAGGCTTCACTAACCGAGTGACGGTAGACACAGACGTTAAACTCCTTTCTAGTTCAAGTTACATACTTCTCGTGCAAAGGGAGGAACAGCAATAGAATCGCCTTTAACATAAAGTTTTGAATAGCAAACAAAGCACAGGTTGGATATGCGTAAAAGAAATAGTTTTTGCAATTTGTACCCCCTAAAGACATTATCTTCTACACAATATACAGAAACATGTCAATGGTGATCAGACACACCGACTCTCAGCCACATAACAATGGAGTGCACCAACAGGCCCCCAGACATCGACAGCTCACACGTAACAAACCAATCTCACTTGTTACACAGGCAATGGGAGTCATGCCTTGCGGATGAGGCCAAGCAGAGCCAAATTGCTTTGTTTGACTAGGCCCAGAGAGCCACCCATGCCAGCAGAGCCATCGACTGAGGGCCCGACCATACTTACCTGCATTTATCCTTTAAAGACGATAGTCTTTCTAGGGGACCTTCGACGCAGAAATTTCGGTCTGTCTGTTTTCCCGCCCTTAACGGTACTTCAGCGGCACCACAGTGGCCAAACCATACACCGAACGGCCGACCCCATGCGCAGCACCACCAGTATTGCTCAAGATTCAGCGTTCATACTTGTGCGATTGTCAATTAAAAAGCAATTATTGCGCATACCTGAGGCACCATAAGAACACGTCCATTTTCTGCATATGTGTCTTTTACTAGAAAAGGCATACATAAGTAATTCTAAGGACTGTAGCGTTTATCATGTTACGCTGACCATGCAGCGCTTGCACGAAAAGGCGAGTGTTTCCAACGCTTTACTAAGAAGACACGGTGGTGGCACCTACCCGTCGCCTTGCGTTCAACACCTTATCACCTCAGAGACGGGCACACGTGCTTCATTTTCCAAGATACCTGCCAGATAGCGCTTATGTTTCAAGTGTGGCGTGACTTGATGAGCACATTCGCCTCCACTGCACGCTCCAGACACTGTAACGCAGCGCGTCCAGAATACCATTCACCAATTTTCTTGCGCAGAACATCAAATAAACGTTTTGTTCACTTTCTCCTGATGTAATACTACCGTTTATCGACGACATTTGCAGAGTAATATGCAGATACGCGGCCAGTTTTTCACAGCGAAAGCTGCTATGAGATCAGAACGCGGGTCACGCGCGGTGCCGTAGATGTTCACCCCCTCCGCCAGTGTCTATAACCAGCATTGAACCAAAAAAAAAAAACTCTGTAAATTAAAAATACAAACGACATATTGCCATGCTTGCCCAGTAATCTACCACTAAACCACGCCTGTGCTTAGAAATAAGTAAATAAAAAACACAAATCACACAAAGAGAGTCGAACCCGGGTATGCTGCGTGTCAGTCCCGTAATCAACCACTGCGCCATGCCAGTGCTTGGAACTCGTTTCTAAACTGGCCTTAGGCAGGCTCGATGTCGGGGAATGAATTGCGTTATTATTCTTACATAAAAATGTCACGAGGCGTGGCTACTTAGAAGCTACATTGACACTGATGCGTATAGCATCGACTAAGATGGAGGACAGCACGCACAGTGGACAGACCATCGCACGTCTTCATTGTCGTCTTTTGATCACGGATATGTCAGCTACGTAGCATTTTGAGTAATAGAGCGTTTTAGAACATCAAATGAACCGCCAGGCATGACACAATGTGAATTGCGTAATGACTGGGTCGTCCAATGCTCCAACAAACTTCACAACTTGTTCTTGATCACCTATTAACTGTAGCACATATTCACTTCTGGCATATTTCTTTTTTTGATAAACGTATATAAGGAGACGTTGGTACCAATGTGTAGCGCTGGCTTCTCCTCTTCTCTTGCACAAAAGTTGACATCACATATTTTGTAGCAAACTTAAGGCTATGCATATGTACATAGCACAACACTTACGCAATGAGTCCACGTTTTTCATTAATGAGTGCCCACATCACACAGAAATGTGTTGATATGCCGGGGGAGGGGTTGAGGCTGCCACCCAGGATCCGGCGAAGGACGACTCTTGCGACGCGTCTCACGAACAAGTAGAAGATGCGTTTATATTTACATATTCGCAAGAGAAGTACATTGCAGCGAGAGCGTACTGACGCGCCTTTCCATCACAAGGGCCCAGAGCGCACTCGAGACGAGCGGGCCAGCGAAGTCCAGAGAGAGAGCCCAGCGCACTCCCAACACGCTCCTTTTATAGCCGTCCGTGCCCGCGCTAGACGCCGACTGCGTACAGCAGGCCTGCCGATGCGCGCTCCTCGCAGCGCGCCAAGAGATTTCCCGCGTTCCTGTGGAACGCGGACAGCGTATGGCAGGTACGCCGATGAGCGTCCCTTGCATGCCGGTTCCTTGTATTGCTGGTTATGACAGTGTCCACATGACACAGAGTTTGTAAAAACAAAAGTAATCACGCCAATTTAGGTGTTCACACAAAACATGAAAGTTCAATTAAATGTCTAAGGCGATCTTGTCGCTTAAGTACTGAACTGTTTTCAGAAAGGTTTTCCCAAAAATATTGTAGCAAAACACAAAAATACTGTTTCGAAACACACCGGTTAACAGTGACGATAGTACACTTTTTTGTTTAGTACATTTGAGCTATTTCTGCTTCCTCTAGAAAGTAAACGTCAGCACGTGCAGCAGTGGCTTGTAGGTTTCCTTCTGGCCATGGACCCAAGATTTTCGCAATTGATGGAGCTCGCTTATCCAAACAATCGAATTTTTTTAAAAGGTTCTTTCGAGGTACGTCATAGAGTGTTTAGAAAAAAAGTATTTAACTATTTAGAGCACTAGGTGCTCTACTATGGGAGAACTGTGTGCCATTCCTGTATTCGTAATCTATGCTTAGAACAAGTTGTTAACGATTTAGAGTACTGTGTACTCTACATAGTAAACTAAGTTACTCTACGGGTACGGCATGACTTTTACAATATAGAATAATGTGCTCCACATCTTCTTGAGCCTCTCCACACGAGTAGGTAAGACTGCTGGCTTTCCTTATTTTATACAGAAAGGCTTTTGTGTACGCTGTACCAAGTAAAAGCCTATGGATGATAGTTTCTACAAAACAGCTGATCTTTATTAGAATGCTAAATTTTATACCGGTATCATTGTTATATAACTCCGAGTTTTGCGCACCATTTTCTAACCAGATTTCCATAGACAGTTGTCAGCTCAGCTTATTTATTAGACATCGTGCATCGCTCACCGTTAGAGGTAGCAGTGATATATTATTTTCTCGGTGTGCTACATGTGCATTGTGATCAACTATGTCGTTTCCTGTGTTTCCACGGTGGCCTGGCACCAACTAGAATACTATGGTGTGGTTTAAATCTTTTGCTATAGCGTACGTCCTCTGTATTTCATATGTGTGCTAACTAGCTTTGTTGCCCAAGCTGATTCCTTTTAAAGAAACTAATGAACACTGTGCGCCACTAACAAGTATCCATCGAAGTGGACATGGTTGTAAACATATGAAGCTTAAAGCACAGAGTATTGCATAGAGTTCTGCATTGTGGATGTTGTTGAATGGCTTACCTTGAAATCTTTTATTCGCTTAGTATGCTGGTACAAAAAAATGCAGACGTGCAGCTTTGATTCAGACATGATCCGTCAGAGTACACGTGATTATAGTCTTCCTAATTGGCATAAAGATGTGTTAAAGTTAATTGCTTTATTACAATTATAGACATATCAATCTTAAAATTTAATCCCGGAATCGAAGTTTCAATATCTAGGATAGAGAGTCACCATGATGGGTGGGATGCACGTGGAAGCTAGTATTCGTGCGTTGGAAGTAAACTCTTGAATTCTACTATAGTTTTATGTATTCTCGCAGCTAATCTCTCCTGAATAGCTCGGTATAGGGGATGATTAGCGTGTTTAGTTGCCAACTGAAGATAATGCCCGCAAGTTTCCGTAAATCTCATTGCATAGAAAGTCAGCTTACACCAGTCTGCAATTACCAAAGCACCGGCCGACGCTCGCGGTACACCAAGACATATACGAAGGCTTCTGGCCAACAATCTTTGAATCCTCTCCTCTAAGTTACGGGATATCCCATGCAAAACCGGGGCAGAGTAAGCTATTATTTGCCTAATGATTGCTGAATGTACACGCAATATAAAACAACATGAGCTACCCCATCTCACTTCAGTCAGTCGACGTATTATATTGATTAGGAAGTTGACTTTTTCATTGATGATTTTATCTTTGTAGCCCGAGACCGACGTATGTCTCAAATAGCACCTGAAAATTTGTGCTGTTGCGTAAGTTGTAAGCGCTCAAAGTCTATCTGAAGTTTAAGTTTCTTAAGGCATTTTCTTGTGAATGTAAGTACAGATGTTTTCTCATGAGAAAGAATGAAGCTTCTGCTCTTAAAAAAGTCATTATCATTGTCAGCACATCTTGAAAGGTTTGCTTAATTGCTTGAATACTAGTGTCCAATGCCCAATGCACAGATCGCCTGCGTATAGTGAACATTTCAAACGAGGACCTTTGCCAGATTTTTGCAAATATGAGGTGGAGTTGGAGCGACTTCGCGCAATCCGTCGTCGCGCCGAACGACGTTATAGGCGCACGAAATCCATCTACGACTTGAGGGAAGCGAGGCGTCTACAAAAGAAAATTCAACGTCGAATCAATGCACTACAGTCGCAACGATGGAAGTCACTATGCGAGTCGCTCGATCCCCACAACCTTTTTCGCAAATATGGAGAATAATCCGCGGCCTACGAGCATTGCCACAACAGAATTGTCCGTTCAAATGCCTTGCTCTCCACCAAGGCCGGCGTGAAATCGATGTAGCGGAAGACTTCTGTGCCAGGGTTGCAAAAAAGGGGTCCGGGATCAACATGAGTAACCTACGAAACGCGCCGGTGTCCAGAGACACTCGGATGGACAATATGTTTTCTCTAGAGGAGCTTCAGGCAGCATTGGCAGCATGCAAGCGCTCGTCATCGCCTGGACCCGATGGAGTCACTTACATGGCCCTTGCTAACCTAGGACGAACAGCTCGGCGTGCCCTTCTAGCTGTATACAATGACTCGTGGAGCAACGGTTCGGTTCCTCCTTCGTGGAAGTGCAGCCGTCTTGTTCCCCTGCTCAAACCAGGCAAATCGCCTCTGGACATGGCCTCCTATCGCCCCATCGCGCTTGCCAGCTGTTTTGGAAAGGTGATGGAGAGAATGGTGCTGACTCGCCTGGAGTGGTACTTGGAACATAACAATATATACCCCGAGGCTTTGACCGGCTTTCGACGTGGACGATCTTCCATAGACAATGTTGTTGATCTTGTCACGTCTGTACAACAACAGAAGAGCCTAAAGAGATTATCAGCGGCACTTTTCTTGGATATTAAGGCTGCATACGACAATGTATTACATGAAACCATCCTGGACGCCTTGGGAAGCATTGGATTGGGAGGCCGCGTTTACCAATGGGTCTACAGCTATTTGAAAGACAGAACCTTCTTCGTTCAGACAGAAGATGGCGCAACAAGGCAACATCATACTTATCGCGGCGTACCTCAAGGTGGGGTCCTAAGCCCCATACTTTTCAACCTTGCGCTCATCGGCCTCATTGACGTCCCGCCACACTCCGTACATCTGTCGATATACGCGGACGACATCTGCATCTGGGCATCAGGGGTCACGCGTCTACACGTACGAGCCAGGCTTCAGACAGCGGCTACACTGACGTCAAACTACCTTCAAGGACGAGGACTGGAGCTGTCATATGAGAAATGCTCACTAGTTGCGTTTACGCGCAAGACAATGACGCCATACCACATCAGAATTAATGGACACACAATTAGCTATCAAAAGACTCACCGTTTCCTGGCAGTAATAATAGATCGTGATTTGTCTTGGAGCCCTCATATCGCTTACCTGAAGAAGAAACTGACCATGATCACCCACGTCTTAAGGTTTCTTGTGGGAAAATCATGGGGTGCATCGGTACGAGCCATGCTTCAACTGTATGCTGCACTTTTTCTTGGCTTCATGCGCTACAGCCTACCTGTGCTTGGCAAGGCCCGTATAACAAACGTTCACGTTCTCCAGTCATTACAAGCTCAAGCACTGAGAATATGCCTCGGGCTGCCGAGATGCGCATCCTCAGCAGCGACTGTCGCAATCGCTCATGAACACCCTATCACAACCTACATTCGTGTCGATGCTTTAAGAACACACATAAGACATGCCACCCGGATTCAATCGCATCACCTTGCCTCCCTTCCACTTTCCAGGCCATTCTCTGCGTTCTGCTCTATTATTGCCCCACATCGCACGGTGATTCCCACGAACTTCACGCACGCAGCAAGACCGTCGTTACCATTGTGGTGTCTACATCCACTGGAAGCCCTGATAACCATCCCCGGAATGCAAAAGAAGAAAAATTTGTCAAATTTGACCCTAAAACAAACAACATTACTGTTTCTGCATGAGAAACACAGTGAACGGATTCACATTTACACGGATGGGTCGGTCACTTCAACAAGTTCAACAGGCGCAGTGGTAATTCCGGAGAAATCCATCACGATAAAGTTCAGGACCTCGCATCTGACATCATCCACGGCGGCAGAACTCGCCGCCATTCGTGCCGCTCTGGAGTTCCTAGTTGAAGAACCGCAACAGACATGGTCAATATTCTTCGACTCCAAAGCAGCTCTCCAGGGAATTGCCTCGCCATATCGTCATGGACCAAACGAACAGCTAATTGCTGAAATACGACTGCTCCATCACCGGGCTATAGAGAAACAACATGACATAGCATATCAATGGATACCAGGCCACTGCAGCATTGATGGAAACGACCGTGCAGATGAAGCAGCCCGAAGTTCTCATGACGATGCCCCTTGTGTAGCTATACCATTATCAAGAACGGACGCCGCTGCAAGGCTTCGATCACTTGCACGAGAACTGACACTCGCTCAGTGGAATTCACCGGCATTCACCAACGTCCGCCTTCATAATTTGGACCCACACCTACAGCTCCGTCCTCCATCAGGAATAACCAGAGCAGAGGAGACACTTTTGTGCCGTCTGTGGATTGGGGTGGCCTTTACGAATGCTTATTCGTTTCGAATCGGAATGGCCAGAAGCCCGACATGTGACAACTGTGGCTGCGCAGAGACTTTCTCCCATCTTCTCTGCGAGTGTCCCCGCTTCAGCGTGCCAAGAAAAGAACTGTCAAAAGCTTTAGATAGAATAGACAATCGCCAATTGTCGGAAAAAGGGTATTAGGACACTGGCCGAGACTGTCCTCTGCACGCAAGGCATTGAGAGCGTTGTTGCGCTTTCTGCGGGCAAGTGGTCTTAGAGACAGACTGTAAACAGCGTCGTGGATCGTCTGATGACCTTCTTTCTCTTTTTTACAGCGTCTCTTTTCTCTCATCTTTTATCCCCCTTACCCCCTTCCCCAGTACAGGGTAGCCAGCCGGTCTGAGAACTGGCTAACCTCCCTGTCCTTCCTCATTTATTCCTCCTCCTCCTCCTCCTCAAACGAGTAGGTAAGGTATGGGATAATTCAGCCATAACGCATTTAAAAATGGGCTTAGTACGCTAACCTGGGGAACTCCTTGACTAACTTCATGCTGTTTACTTTTACCCTCAGCTGTGTCAATGAAGATTTTCATGTTTCAAAAGAATTCACTTCATCTTAGTGTGCTGCCAACCCTTCCCAACTGAATTAAACTGTGTAGTACATGAGCGTCGCTAGTTGTGTCGAATCCTCGCTTTATATTTAGAAATACTGCAATGACGATTCTTCCAAACCTCCTCTCATGATCTACATAAGTTACAATGTCTAAAATGACATCCATAGGGCAGTGGCGGTTACGAAAGCCTGCCATGAATTCTGGAAGCACATTAGTACATTCCATCCACCACTGAAGTCTAGCGTCGATTATCTTTTCCATAAGTTTATAAAGACAGCTAGTCAGGCTGGCAGGACGGAAAGAATCTTTGAAAAGGGTGTTTTGACGGGTTTGAGAATTGGGACCACTCTTGCAACTTTCCTGGAGGATGGAAGGTACTGTGTTGTCCACTCATCATTAAATATCTTCAAGAAAGTATTTGTGACCACAGGACCCAGGTTTTTTAATGCCACATATGTTATCCCATCAGGACCAGCTGCTGTCCTGTGTTGGAACACTGAGAGTGCGTTGTTTAATTCTTCCAATGAAAACGGATGATCTAGGTCATTGAGATGTCTATTGAGAAAAAAAGTAATCAAATTTTTAATATCCCACAGCTGGCCACGGTTATGCAAAAACTTTCAAATTCTGCTCCAGGTGGCGACGGAATCACTTCAAAAATGTTACAAATGCTTCTCAATGAGGCTCCTCATATTTTATTAACTATAAATAATCATTCTATGAAATGCTCGTAGATTCCTTATATTTAAAAAACTGCTCAAATAATTCCAGTTCTTAAAACCAACGGCGCGGGATTGACCCTGGACCATATTAGACCCTTAGCGCTAACTTCAATTTGGTTAAGTTCGTAGAAATAATTATTCATGCTCGTTTAAATAGATTAGTAGAAGACAAAACAAATTCTGAGCCCCTTCCAAGTTGGTTTCAGACCTCGGAGCTCTATTTGGCATGCCGATGTGGCCTTGGAGAGCCGAATTAAACTAGCTTGCCGTTACAGCCAGGTAGCAGGTGTGGTAACATTGGACATCTCAAAAGCCTACGATAATGTAGAACATACAATAATATTGGATCAATTAAAATATCCTGGCATTCCTAACTACATGATGAGGTGGTTGAGTAAATTTTTAAGTGGAAGGGTGTTTAATTGCTCTTTAAAAGGCCATTCCTCAAATATACAATCACAGTCACGAGGAGTTGCACAGGGAGCAGTTATCTCGTCTCTTTTTACTATATTTCTAAGCACCATTCCCAGCCGTGATGGAGTATACACATATGTATATGCAGACGACATAGCCTTCTTTGCTGCAAATACGCATATTTTCATTATATACTCGCTTACAATCTATATGTGTGTCATTGATAAAATGGTTCAAAGCTATTTATTTATGTCCTAATGGTTAAAAATCGCATTTATTGTTTTTCTTTTTGATAACCGAGTTTATATCAGATTAACTTTAAACCTGCAGAATAAAACACAAGAGGACTCAGTAAAATATCTGGGAGTTATTTATGATAACAAGCTCCTTTGGCATTCACAAATTGAATACGTAGCCAAGAATGGAGTACGGGCGCTAGACGTTCAACGAAGGCTATGCAACAGTCAATCAGAAATGTGGAGAGACTCACTAATTATGTACGTAGCCCCGTATTTGGATTTGGATGTAATTTATATTCGGAGGCTCCAGCTTATAAATTGCATTCTCTGGTGCTCTTGGAAAAAGAGGCCCTAATGAAATGTCTTGGATTACCGAAAGTCGTCGCCCATAATGTCCCTGTACTTGGAGGCAAGTTTGCCTTCCCTTTTGTGCAGATTTAGATAATAATAATAACAATAATAATAATAAAAGTATTATTATTATTATTATTATTATTATTATTATTATTATTATTATTATTATCTAAATTACGCGGTTTACTCGTGAAAGCAGAGCGAAAGTTCTTGGCACTGCGCCCCTTCCTTTGAGGTTAACGTATGGGGCATACTTCATCCCTCCCCTCGTGCGCCCACCTATAAGAGGCCACGTACTCAGTTGGACTTGCACTACCTTTGTTGAAAGTGCATAACTATGGTCATGAGTGTTTCTGCGATAATGAAAGCCTAAGACCAATGGAGTTGCATTGTAAGGGCTGTTTGCTTTATATTTATTTTGGGAAGCCGGGGGCCAAATACATACCGTTGTAGTAACACGTCACCTCTTTATTATTGCTTTTGGATTACTTCTGAAGTTTTCCTGCTTTCAGACTAGACTTGACTACTAAAAGGGGGGAAAGAAGAGGCCTGCAGGGAAAGTTGGTCCTCCAAAATATAACAGCTTGCACGCGCCCCTGGTGGTAGAAATAGTACAGCAGCTACAATTTTAATAAAGCTAGCATCATTTCGGATCTTCATTCATATGCATCGCAGTTATGCAGGATCCGACCCCCTCATGCTCCATAAACGAAAGAAGGTGAGGAAGAGAAACCTAAGTTCCTGTGCTGATTTCATAGCGCCATCAAAAATTAAAACCGGGCGTATTTACTGGGACTAACAACATTCCACCGTACACAATACGAATTTAAATGACGAAGACCTCTGACATTACAATGAAAGAGTTCGGAAAGTGACAAACACAGTACGTAACTACCCTTCATCGAGAAAAAAAATGACCCCAGCTTGTAATAATGTATGGAGAGCTCTTTGGTTGGCTCGTTGTTTGTTCGTTCTCTGATGAATGAACCAATCCACCAGAGGAGATCAGCCATGAATCATGCAGCAGTGAAACTTGTGAACAGAACAAAAAAAGAAAATGGGAGACTAAGCTCAGGCAAAAAATATATTTTACAGAAAATTAGAATTGTCACGGGCAATTTAGATTTTTTTTAAATATTCTAATAACACGAGCAATAAATAATGGAGATAAATATAAAAAGCAGATTACAAAATAAATTCATAACATATAAATTTAATAGTTTAATAACATGGGAGTTCCTTTTCTATGTATAAATAAATACGGCGTCATATATATTCAAGTTGCAGATGGGCATCGACCTGGTACAGATTTGGCTAGGCTTTTGCACTCTCCCTTCTCTCTTTCCCTCTACCCTTGCTATAAATGCTCTACTATGTATGGCTATGTTTGCGCTCTCTTCCTCCATTTTCATGCAAACTAATCATTAGCGCACTCCTGCCAATTTAAGCACGTCTGTTTAACTAGCCGCCAACTAGTTTGTTCTCACATGGTTGTTTCTGCGATTACAAATCTACCGAAATTGTTCATTTGTATTTGTTGATTTATTTATTTATTTATTACCCTAAAAAAACACGCCGTACCTACCATCGACTCTGAGCCCTTAAAAACTAGTGTAAGTGGTGGGTTGCCATCATCAACTATCTCCTACCCTTAACAGTGCGTGGAGTACCTTCGACTGGTGAGGCGGAGGGGGAATCCTTCCACCCATCTTGAACAAACATGCATAAACATAAAGGCGTTGGTGGGCGGCGAGGAGGGATGTGTCGTTTGAGGAGCAAGTGACAACTTTGTCATAACGCCACGGTCTTGAACGCTGACGAGCGCACAGTCCTGGCAAGCATCACCCGACCGCTCGTATGGCCTTCGACGAGCTGTCCTCTTCATGGGAAAAAATTGAAAGAAAATAGCATCCCTTCTTAAGCCACTGTGTTTTCATACACCAACGTTTTACAGAGTTGTGTAAAGAAGGACCCAAGAGAGTTACCCATCAGAGTTACTTCCTATAATATTATATTTTGTTGCTGCCGCATCGATTCCTTCACTTCAGCGTAAAACTATTTGTTTTTAACATTTGAGCTATTTAGAAAATTTTTCCTGCTCCGACGAACTAAAATACTCAGTCGAGTATGAGCCCCAGATATAGGGAAACACCACTCTCATCTAAAAACATTATTATTTATTTGCGAAGGGAAACTTCGTCGGTCGTGCCAAAATTCAAAACGATCAAGAGCGTAATACTTCACACAGCGCGCACTTTCTTCACACTCTTCTTTGTCTTCTGTTTTGGTGTCACTACGAATGAAACAATTTACCCACCTTAAGATGCAATAACTCAAATGGCAAGAAAATGCTTGAAAGAGAGAAGACAAGGAATAGAAAGAGACGTAGAAAAAAAGGTAAAAAATAAGTGTAGAAAAATGAAGCAAATCAAGACAAACATTTAGAGACATATATAAAAATATACAGATTGAAAAATGCAGAACAAAACATGGACAACGATGAAATTAAAAACAGGGAGCAGGACAGAGAAAGAAAAATACAGAGAATTATTTAAGGATAGAGAAAGAAATAGAGTTAGAGAATAGAGAGTGAGAGAAAAACCAGAAAGCGAAAAAAAACGAGAGAAAATTAACAAAATAGAAAAGCGAAAAAAAGAAAGAAACAAGTTGTGAGACAAAAAATATATAGAAACAGTGATATGAAGAAGGCAAAATAGAGTGAAATAGAAAAAAAAAGAGAAAATAAGAGAGCAATAATAGAAATATGAAGAGCCATCCGTTACTCCTTCAGTTTGGTGATACTAGTGGGAAGCTACCTCCATTTTTTTTTTCAATTCGCGTTCTTTGGCATGCCTAATCAAGACCTCATAATTTACACTTCCAGCGAGCTGTATGCAGAAGAGTCTCTCACACTTGTCAAGCGACATGCTCAAAATTGTAAATCAAGTCCTTGCCTGACAACGTAATGAATGTAGACAACCTTGCTGCTGACGGTGTAATGTTCTGAATAACCCTTCCGGTGAGCTGTATACAAAAGAGACTGCGTCATAATTGTCAAGTAGAATGGTCAATGTGGTAAGTAATACCTGACAACTTGATTGATGAATACAATTTTAGCACTGACAACGCAACGTCCTCAATAATAATTTCGGTGAGCTGTATACAAAAGATCCTGCGTCATACGCGTCATGCAAAGAGTGCAAACTTGTAAATCTGACTTGCTCGACAGCGTAATAAATATCGAGGTGAATTTGGCGGTAGGAAAAATGAAGTACACATAAATATACTCAATTCCGTAAATCTTTATCAGGTGCAGTTATCACCTGCAAAGCGTGTGGGCGTTCTCTTTATTTAGAACCAGGAAATAAGTGTGCTGGCAAAGAGTGAGAGAACCAAAGCGGCTGATTTTTGCGCTTTTGTATTGTTGAATACGATGTTCCTATTTTGTTGTGTCACGTGTTTTATTGTTTTGTGTGGGTAAATGCACATTTTTTTTCGTCTTTCTTCGTGCATGCCTTCCTATACTTATGGAGCATCACCGTTGTCCCAGAAGTATCTCTCTGCGGATAAGCATATTGTAACAATGCGCACCTGCCCCGCCGCGGTGGTCTAGTGGCTAAGGTACTCGGCTGCTGACCCGCAGGTCGCGGGTTCGATTCCCGGCTGCGGCGGCTGCATTTCCGATGGAGGCGGAAATGTTGTAGGCCCGTGTACTCAGATTTGGGTGCACGTTAAAGAACCCCAGGTGGTCGAAATTTCCGGAGCCCTCCACTACGGCGTCTCTCATAATCAAAGGTGGTTTTTGGGACGTTAAACCCCACAAATCAATCAAATCAACAATGCGCACCTCCACTTCCGTAGCAGTACTGACCATCGTGTTCTGCGTACACATCGTTTTCATGACCATTCAGGCTGCTAAAATGGCTAAAGGCGGTAAGATTCTCTGTTTCTCTCAAGTACAAAGTAGATATACAAAGTGGGCATTGCGTTTTACAAGCACGGATTTTAGATCGACAGATCACTGTGAAGCTATCATTCCGAAGATCTACCGAGACCTACCCTCGTATTCACAAACGATCCTTGATTCGACTTTCATCCTTCACTTGACTGAGTTGAGCACTGCACCGCCACTCGGCTGAAAATGGCGCTGCGCTACTCAAGAATCGCAGCAGATTATCGCTGATGTACAGTGACTAGTCGTGACTAGTGATGGTGCTCCCCTCCCATCAGCTTTCTCAAGTGAAGGTGGAGCGTTGAGGGAAGGCGCGTTCTAGAATACGGTGGTTAAACAGACGTGTAAGGAAGAAGTATTCTTTTTCAGCACCACGTTTACTTCCTTTATGTCTATAACAATCAGTCTGATTCAAGATTTGCTTATGCCTGCAGCAGCTTGATGAAGCCTCTAAATAGGCTTGTTGAATTGTAAACCCACTGTGATAGCTGAGTAGGCGAGTTGCGACGCTCGTATACTGTCAAGGGCATGGGTTCCTTTCCTAACTAGGAGGGCCGGGTTTGCGTAAAAGTTAAATGCAAAAGCGCCGCACTTTTACTTAGGTTTGGGTGCATGTTAGAGAGTGCCAGTTAGGCGAATTTTATTCTTTGGTACATCGCCACAACGTGCCTCATGTCGTGGTTTCGGGACATGAAAAAAACCCGCAATTATAACTATCTTAAATGTAATAGTAGTAACGTTGAGTTTTTTTGCCAGTTACATTGATACATTCAGCGTGACGAGCACGGCAGTCACGTGCAACAGGGATTTAATTTCCTACGCCCATGGTAAGCATTGTCGCCCGAGCCTGGACGAAACCCGTCACTTCCTTAGAAGTGTGACAGCTTGGGCTAGTTGGTATGACATGATGATGGTTATAGCGCGAGAACAGAACGACAACAAAGAGACAAGAAGGACACGAAGAAAACGAGCACTCGTGTCCTTCGTGTCCTTCTTGTCTCTTTGTCGTCATTCTGCTCTCACGCTATAACTACCGTCACTACTACGCGACCTTTCATACAAATAAAAGGAATGCCTATAGGACTGCAAACAACCAAAGACACAATATATGCCCAATTATATCGTGTAAGAAGATGAATTTTTCCTCGCGCAATCAAAAGCGATAACCGTACATAAATGGCAAACATGGAAAGTGAACGCCTGCTCCTTTTTGTTGTTAGGCACAATATCACTGATAACTGTCATTTTTTGCGCTTTCATCTTTTACAGATTGCTACAGGAATGGCACCTGAAATTATCCAAATGGTAAATTATGATCAATGCTACAAAGAGGGCATTGTTCTACTGGCTCAGTTTCAGCCAGTGATTACCTGCAACTCGACATGCAAGTGAGACAATCAACAGCTGCAACAGATATGAGAATAAATGTGCCAAGCATGGTTGAATATATGGCGCATTAGGCGGTGATAATTTCATTCATCATTGCTGATATTCGAGACCAGTGAAATTTTGTGGTGATAGCCGTTTCAACAACGCAATTCGCGTGAATTGTTGCAAACCTGAATATAGCCACTCTGGTTGATAACTAACCGTCTTTTACGTCTCAAGCATTCATTCACTGAATGATGCAGGCGTCACCATGCGCTTAGCAGAGCATTCAGACGATGGATCAAATCCGGATTTGTTGTGGACGCGGACGGCTAATCCACAGATGATCCGCCTGCAGGCACATCCCACACGACGGACGGTGTCCTAGGAGAAAACAGCCGGATTACCCTTGACAGCAGATTCGGCGCTCACCTGCGCCCGCTGGAAGCAGACCGGTTTGAGAGTGTTCAAAATGGATGCCGGCTAGAAGCGACCCTTGGCTGCGATGTCTGTCGCGTTGAGACAAATGAACGAGGAGTGTTATTCTTTCAGGAGAAAAGGGAGTTGCTGACAGAATGCTCTTTCAACTACATAGTTCCCCACTTGTAGAACTTCTGAACACGTCTCCCATCCTTTTTTCGAAGTGGCACGTCGCCGGTTGCAGAACTTAGAATATTTCGCCACCATGACGGCTAATAATCTCGCGTGTCAAACGACAGCGGTGACATTTCCCGAACCACCAAAATGATTTCTGCGTATTTATTCACCTGAGAACAAAGCCCCCGGAAACTAAGTAAACCATGCTCAAGAGTAGATGATGCCGACCAGTCATGCAGCTATTCGCGAGCCATGGAGGATATGCCGCGAGCAGACGAAAAGTGTACTGGTTGCCAGAAACCTCGAGCTAATCCGCTGAAGTATCGGCTTTCTCCCGTCAGAATCCCGATGTGAGAAACAGGTTGGGGTCATCCGTCCGCGAGCACGCGGACGAGTCGCGGACGAGAGGAATCGCTGATGTGAGGTCACATGACACGCCGTCCGTCCCGCGACATCCGGATTTGGTCTGTCGTCTGAATGCACCATAACAAACCTGGGTGATTAACGGATGCCACGTACACCTAGGTAATACTTTCGCGTTTGCAATGAAACCCTGCAATCAAGCACGTAAGCGTCTTTTCAAGTGTCACCTCAAATACTTACTGCACTCATTCGCCACTGTAAAACCGAGGCTTTTCGCATCAACCTCCAAGCAGCTAAGCTGTATTTTTTTTTCTTTTGCGGCAAATTTAAACGCGATAACACGACCTTCACCTTCCTGAGTTGGTGTGAACTCTGCATTAGTAGTGGTGCAAGTGTCACCACCAAGAGCGCGGCTGTCAGTATTTTCTAACTTATTAACCGGATAGCCTCTTACATGAAAGTTAAATCCACGTGTGTGATTCTTATCAAACAAATGAAAGCTGAGGCTTTGTCAATATGTACGTGAATATCTATAGAGAAGAATATTATCAAACATTCTGGCACTCCTTCAGCAACCAGAAGTAAACCTGATAAGGTTCCTCATATGTATGAATTAAAGGATTTTGATTGTGGTAGCACGTCATATTAAACACACCTACAAGAGTCTAATTATCCTAGCTGTTGGCGCAAAGAATAATTAATATTCGTTACCGCTTCAAAGACTGCCAATGAAAACATCGACAAGTTTCAATCTGTAGCGTTGCCGAATGGAATCCAGATTCAATGTTTTATTGTAGCTTTCTTTTATTTTGTTTCATTTATGTTTAAATAGGCTGAGTCTCAAAGCGGTGCCTGTATTTCGTCCTGCGTAGTCCCTATCTTAAGATAATTACTTGTAATGTACATTTACACCTGCGTGTGTGCAATTTAAAAGCTTGCGAATAATATTTAAAGCGATAGTTTGTTTCGTAATACTTCAACGTAGAAATTTTGGTCTGCGTGTCTCTGTCAATATTTCTAGTGTTTCTCGGGACACTTGAACGCAGAAGTTTTGGTCCGTCTGTCTGTCTGTCTGTCGGTCGGTCTGTCTGTGACACGAGTCAGACACCGGGCCAAGTTTTAAGCATTTGCTGAACGCCCAGCCATCTTGAACTAGTGCCTGCGTTCATACTTGTGAGCATTGTCAATGAAAAAGCAAATAATATGTATATCTGAAGCTCAACGTCAATGAGCAAGTATTAGGCATGTGTTCTTTTACTAGAAATTTTTGAGTAGATACGTATTTCTAAAGACCATATTGTTTCTTAGACTGCCCTGAAAATGTGACACTATACATGAGAAAGCCCTTTGTCAACGATATGGTATTGCCCACTTCGGCACAAGTCTACTTTGGTGTACCAGTAGTACATGGGTACAACCATTGACCCATCCGCGCCGTAAAGTACATTCTTGTCTCATAAATGGTTTCGGTAACCTATCATGCTGTACCGAACCGCACGAGACCAAAACTTTTCTCACGTGTCGCGAAGGTACGTACATATAGCTGGCCAGCAGTTGTAATATGGTAAAATAAAATCTGTTCGAACAAACCTCCATTACATTTATCATGCCAGGTCTGAAATGGTACGACAACAGTACCATGAATGGCCACGTACGAGACAAAGACTCATGTAGTTCGGCTGGCAGAAGACAATCGTCTTTCGACAACATTTAGAGCTAAACAGGCAAATGAACAGCCAATTTTTAATATATTAGAGTTTGCCAATAGCTTTTTTTAATAATTTTGTACAAGAACTTTCTGGCATAGGCTTTGACGTCGATGTCTCATAGAAATAAACCTGCCGCCTTTATAATGAATTAATATGAACTACTGTGCACTTCATTTTAGGTTGGTCATTAGCTGCTCATGTAAATGAACAACATCAGACAAGGATCAGCTGAGCAACAGAACGCAGATTGTTTAAAGCACTTAATTTTATTTTCATTTTACCGCAAGAGTTTTGTATTCGCGCCACTGTATGTACTGTCATTTGGCATATCGCCGCTCCAATATATATATTGTGATGCGCATTCCTCCATACAGCCGCCAAGAACGTGACCGACTCAACAGTTCATGACTATTCAGTTGCAGTAGCAACCTCATACGTGAGGCGTTATTGAAGCAGCTTCATTCGCACAGTACTAAAATAACTCTTTTCAGTAAACGCGTTCGCAGGGTTGTTCATGATCGTTAGAAATTCATCGAGCATTGAAAGCGCTAAGGTGTGATGACGAGTCCGGAACGCAAGATGAGTCTAGTGGCAAAGGCAATCGGCTGCTGACCCGCAGGTTTGCGGTATCGAATGCCGGCCACGGCAGCCGTATTTTCGATGGAACCAAAAAAGCTTGCGGCCCATGTGCTTACATTTAGGTGCACGTTAAAACCCTGGTGGTCGAAATTTCCGGAGCCCTCCACTGCGGCGTCTCTCATAATCATATGGTGGTTTTGGGACGCTAAAACACAATAATTAATGGTGATCCCATTCTAGCACCGGCCTTCCACCCGTTGCAACCTTTAAGAAGTATTAACCGCGCATACAGGATCAATGCGAGAAAAGGGATATATAGACGAATGATATAGAGTTGTTTCTTTTGGTTTTTTTCTTAGTATCTGTCATTATCATTTATTCTTAACACATTACCCTCCTTCTCAGCACAAGGTACGCAGGTCATCTAGGAAATGACCAACACACTTTATCTTCGTGTAATTGAAATTACATTTCGCGCAAAATATTCGCGCAGCCTTAAGCTAAGATCTCGGAGCAAGTGGAATTCATCGAAAAATTTTCGAATTCATGTATTCATCGAAAAAACCAACAAACTGTACCTTTAATCCTGATGAAGGCAAGACTCTAGGCCGAAACGTCGAAATAAACCACGTTGTGACCACTCACAGAGGATCTACTTGACTACTTGCAACGCTACGGCCACTCAATCCACCATGCCTCTAAATAAATAAATATATATATATATATATATATATATATATATATATATATATATATATATATATATATATATATATATATATACATCATCAGCCTGACTACGTCCACTGCAGGACAAAGGCCTCTCCCATATTCCGCCAGTTAACCCGGTCCTGTGCTTGCTGCGGCCAATTTATACCAGCAAACTTCTTAATCTCATCTGACCACCTAACCTTCTGTCTCCCTCTAACCCGCTTCCCTTCTCTGGGAATCCAGTTGGTTACCCTTATCGACCAGCGGTTATCCTGTCTACGCGTAACATGCCCGGCCCATGTCCATTTCCTCTTCTTTATTTCAACTATGATATCCTTAACCCCCGTTTGTCCCTAATCCACTCTGCTCTCTTCTTATCTCTTAAGGTTACACCTACCATTTTTTTTCCATTGCTCGCTGCGTCGTCCTCAATTTAAGCTAAACCCTCTTTGTAAGTCTCCAGGTTTCTGCTCCGTAGCTAAGTACCGACAAGATACAGCTATTATATACCTTCCTCTTGAGGGATAGTGGCAATCTACCTGTCATAATTTGAGAGTGCTTGCCGAATGTGCTCCACCCCATTCTTATTCTTCTAGTTACTT